>CAAKHF010013199.1:30054-42221 GCA_901007745.1 Hippocampus kuda
CGCCTCCACATGGTTTCTGCCACCAGCCTTTCTTTCAGGACAATTCCCTCTGCAAGTGTAGCTCATCACAAACCTTAAGTTACATTTGAGCTGGAATGAGTCTTCCCACTACTAGATGGAGTTTTGCCGAACAGATGTTTTAAATCTTCAGAGGATCATTCTAAATCAACGGTCAAGGACGTTTATATGTGTCCAGTGTACTGTAGGAACAATAATGTAGGCACGTCATGGGGGTGGGGAGATCTGCTACAATGCTCAAGACCATTTAATTGCATAACTGAGAAAGTCAGAGACTAGCAGTGAGTTTAGGTGACTTGGGTGTAGGGTTGGGGAATATAATCGATTAATCGATTGGGAGTTCACAAAATATTTGACATTTTAAATATCAATATCTGTCTAACTATGTGTCCTGCGCAAATGAAATTCAATAGGCAATTCCAACATAACATAGTCAATCAGACGTCGATTTTTTTCAAAGCTTTGGCCACAAAGCTTCACGAATGTTCAAAATGCTCACCAGTCACCATCTGTGATACAACAAACCTTTTTTTGCTTTCCTCTTTGTTTGTGTTGTCCACTTAGTCAAGCCAGTGTCTGTTTTCGATTGTGGATAGAGTTGTAGTACGTCACCGTAGGGTGACCCGGGCCCAAAGCATTATTCTTTACAGTTTCTCCTTGAGTTGTTAATCATGTATACAGTATCTGCAGCTTTCAAATCCATCATTTTTTTTTTTATTGAATGCCAAAAGCCTTGCTTTTCATTTTGAGTTATAGGCAGTAAAACTGATGACCTCATGCTTTTCCAAAGACTGTGTAAGAAGAATAACTCATGTCGAGGAGCAGGAGTGTGGCAGTGAGTCAGTCAGTCGTAGGACAAATGGATGCAGAAGAAGAGCGATGGGAGGGTTGGGTTGCTGATGAGTAGAAACCGTTAATAAAAGAGCGAGATGAGGAGTAAAGGAAAAGCGAGGCAAGCACGAGGGACGCCGCAAAGGAGGAGAACATGATGTGCAGTACTGCAGCAGAGTGGAGGGTGGAGTCTCGCAGTGAGTCAACGTGTGTCTGCTGCATGTCTGACTGCCACCCCTCCCCTTTCCATTAAACACGCGCGTGCACACCGCAAAGTCTGTCAGACCTTCACCAATGTGGGCATGACCTCCTCCGCCTTAATTATCTGCTGAGTGTTAAAAGACGGATATGAAAAAGAGTTAAAGACCAGAAGGGTGGAATAAGTAATTGAATTTGTCTGCAGAAGGACATGTCCCCTTCATGTCAGAAGGGATTCCAATTGGATATTTTGTTTTTATGTTGTCATTTGTAACTGAGCCCAGCGAGTAGGTGCAAAATTCTGCCATCATAACCCTTCCTTTGCTCCCCTGTTGTGGATACCTGTATAAGCAGGAGACATTTTGGAGAGGGGTGGGTGGGGGCTCGGACAAGGAGGCTACTTATGTATTTGCTCAGCTGTTATTGACCTTTAAAAATACCTTTGAGCAGGGTCACGCGCAAACTCACACTTACAGTCTTGCAAAAAATAGTGAGGATGAATACTGACGGTCCTTCGAGTTTGACCGCTCTGCCATTTTCACACCCTTATATGGTGTGTGCCTGTCACCAAGAATGAGCTTTCCTTCTGGCTTCTCCACACACATATGGACACACAACACACAAACACAAGGCTTTTAAGTCCATGCTAGAGTTGGCAGGTGTCTGTCGACTTGACCATTAGTCGAAGTACTTTTCATCCAAAAGGTAAAAAAAAAAAAAAAAAAAAAAAAGACATTGTGTAAGGCTTTTTTTCCGTTTTAGGTGCTCAAAGCAAGGTCTGCAAAGGCATGTATGAGTTTGATATGGAAGATCTTGACTCACCTCTGACCAAAACCCCATTTAAGCACCTCTCCGACAAAACAGAAGACATCTCTCTCCTTCAATAATAGTGACTGCTGATCTCACATTATTCTGGATGAATGGACAAAATTCTCCTTTTTTTTTTTTTAGAAGAGAGAAAACTGTTACAATTGCTACTTGTGTACAGCTAACTGTGATGGATTGCAAAACAGTATTTCAGAGTGGCTTTTTTAAAATGTGTGTGTCTTGAATTGATTGAAAGATTTGCGTGTCGGATTACTTTTTCCAAATGAGAAAAAATGAGCCTCGCCATTTTCCTCTCAGATCAAATG
Organism: Hippocampus kuda; assembly: GCA_901007745.1. Taxonomy (NCBI): domain Eukaryota; kingdom Metazoa; phylum Chordata; class Actinopteri; order Syngnathiformes; family Syngnathidae; genus Hippocampus; species Hippocampus kuda. The sequence goes on from CAAKHF010013199.1 coordinate 32,235, forward strand.
TGTTTGATTTTCTTGTTTTTATAGACAGTAATAAAAAAAAAAAAGTGCTGCTGACATCGGGCCCTTTTTAGTCAGGTTTTGGTGTCACGTATCATACTTATTCTTCTCGAGTAGTATCCTTTGAACGGGCATATTTCTTTCTGAGCACGCTGTCTGTTTTGATTGGCAAGACGAGCATGTGGAAAAGACGTCAAGCACCACCCCAGAGTCGTTGCCTTTTTGTGTTTTAGGGAAACACACTGTGCTAGCCAACAGAACAGTCGCTGGCGGAATAAGGTCTTATAGGTTACAGCGCAGCTGACTTGAGATGTTTGTTCAGTCAGGATGGATGCTTTGTGAAGCATTAAGTGACCCGCAGTGTGACAGGAAAGGGAAGTGGAGGTGAAATGGCCCGCCTGGCCTGGCTGTCCTGGCCCAGAGTTAGATTAGAAAGGCCAGCAGAATGTCAAGCATTGTGTACACTAAGGACCCCATTTTCATGCCCAGTGCAAGCCCAGCACAAAGTGCAATCGAACTGTGCGCATGGGTGGAGTTTTCTTTCATTTGGTATTTTCAGAAAGGGGCACAGTTTAAAATGGGCGTTTGCACCGTGGTGGGAGTGAACAGACCCAACTTTATTCCCGGCCAATCATTCCCTTCAGTGCAGCTCAGGAGAGGCACACATTCTACCTGGTGTTCGTATAATAGACTTGCTGAAATCCGTGCGTGAGATCAAAGTGTGCTAAGTAGGTTTTTAACTCATTCAGTACCAGCCAATTCTAGACCAAGTCTGAAAAGACGTTTAAAAACGTCTTTGAGAGTGAATGAGTTAAGGAACTGCAAGACCACTTGCGGATGATGTGAAGTTGGCCGCTGCAAAGTGCCTTCCACTCCCGAGCTTATGTCTGTGTGAGATAAACATTAAACTACTTTAAAGGTCTACATCTTTTGTTTTGCATGAGATATCTTCAAGCGCTATCGCCAATGAGAATATCTGATGTCGAGGCGTCATTTTTTATTTATTTTTTTCATTATTACATTTTATTAAATGCCATCTTAGATTTCGACATAGTATGACTTCTGAAACAAAACGGACTCAGGCCTTTCCCAGTTTGATTATTTCAGAAAAAAATATGAAATTGAAATGAGTTAAACAGTCGTCGTGTACAATTACGCAATATCATGAGACTTTTAAGTAATTTGACACATCTTTGTTGGCTCTCATGAGCAAATTAGCATGAGTAAACTTGATTCATGTTTCTCCAGACATCCCACTTGGCACTGATAGACACGCTTATGATGGCTTACACGGTGGAGATGATGAGCGTGGAGCGGGTGATGTCCTGCGTCAACAGACATTGTTCCACGGGGCCTTCGCACATCGACAAGCAAGTCCTCGAGCAGCCTTACGACACGGAGGATGCCATCACCACGTGGCTCAACAAGGTAAGAAGTGCAGACCCTATTCCGCCTTTGTCAATTTTAATGTTTGTGCCATGATAATTGAAGAAGCAGTTAGGTTCACATTTAATTATGTCAGAGAGTTTATGTAGCACCAAATGACATTAGCCTCTCATTTCCGCTTTAGAGTGCCTCGTTGTCACATAACGGAAAAGGCTATGTTTTTGCGGCTCAAACCTGTTCTCGTGTGTAGGCATAAGAAAGATGCCAGATGAAGAGTGTCCATTTTTTCCAGAGCGGAGCAGTGGCATTTGATTGACATTTGAGCAAAGCGTGGTTTCAGCGCATTCAGCAAACACTGCCATGGCAACTCAGACCAAGGAGAACGGCTTGATTTCACAAACGAATCATCATCAAACCACATTTTCTATACTTCAAGATTTGGTTTTTATAATTATTTACATTTGGCAGGGTTAATAACCCTCTTCCCTGCGATGTATCCAAATCTGAAGCCATTAATTTTCACTTTACATGGACTTGAAGTTTCAAGAGGGTTGTTGTTGTGTCTCTGAGTACATCCTCACACGAGTGCCTCGCCTCTTTTAGCACGGCATTTTTTTTTATTTGAAATACACAAAACACCAGTGGATGTCTGTAAATTGTACAAGAAACATAATATAAATTCTGCAGTCCTCATGATCGCTCATTTCATGTGATCGCTGTTCACATTGTCTAGCCAAAGGCAAAGGCAAAAGGACTTATTTGTAGATGTTCAAACACATGCTGGATTGTTTTCGTTTTTCAGAAGTTGCGCTGCATGCTTTGGACTGGCTGATTAATTCCTGCATCCCCAGGCCAAGATGTTGCATCACAGTTTATAGTTTATATGGAACCTTTTAAGAGTAAAGGCAGTAATTAAAGGTGGTGCTGAAAGCAAAGTGTCATTTTATGTGTGGGGGGGCTTTTGTTCCTGTCTTTGAGTTTTTCCCACCCCTCAACACAAACCCACCAACAAGCACATCACCGGTAGATGCCTTTTTGAAATTTGACCTTTGTTATGCGATCTCTGTTGCTCCACAGGTGAATGAACACCTGAGGGACATTCTTGTTGAAGAGCAGAAGCTGAAAGAAGGCTCCTATCAAGAATCAAACTCAACGCCCAAGGTAAAATAATACCAAATCAAGACTAGGAAAGGTTCTTTATAACTAATTGCCCAGTTTAAAATTTCAACTCCAAGAAAATAAGCTTAGCCTTAACATTATGATCAACAAAACTCAAATTTTCACATTTTCTCATTTTAATAAAGTAAAAGTTCACTTTTGTCTTCAGTCTTTTAGCTAATCACACACGTCAATAGTTATAATACTACTTTCTTTCACATTTTTAATGCACCTGTAGTATAAGACCTCATTGAATTCTTCAAAAGTGAATTTTGTTGTTGTTTTTTTTGACTGCAGAAAAGAGGCTTTTCTATTATTTTGTCACCTCGCTGAATACATGTACTAAGCATAACATTCACAGTCATAGTGTTATGTTTGCATCTACTCAAGAAAGCCAACAGCACTGTATGTGGCTCCCACAGATCTGTCTGCTAAATAGGCAATGACAGATGAACCGCTCAGTCATGCCCCAGCTGCAGGGAAATGTTGGCACGAGCTGCAGCATTGCTGTCAGAGTGGACAAAGACGGGAGAGGAAGACAGAAGGGGAGGGAAAGTGAGGACGGGCAGTCAGTGAGGGAGAAAAATGTGGGAGACAGGGATGGGGCTGCTCAGTCAGAAGAGGCCTGGATGTTATATAAGGATCGTATGACACAACAAGCACGTGGAGAGACAGATGCACATTTCCACACTCAAATATACTGCTACATTTATTTGCCCCTCCTAATTAGGTCAGCTAATCTGTGAAAACAATTCAGCTCCGCTCACAAGTGACACAGCAGTGTTTTAGGGCGGAAATTAATCTGCACGCAAATGTACCTTTGTGGTTGGCCAGCTCCTTCTGTACAGAAGTATGATATGTGTTTGACAAAACAGGTTTACTCAAATGTATCCAAGTTAATTGTTTTCACTTGTTATTGTCAAAAAAACAAAAAACATTGAGACTCATATTTGTCCCCTCTTTCCCCCCCCCCAAAAAAAATTCCAGATGAAGAGACAAAGTTTTTCGACTCAGTTTTACGGCACTTCTCACTATTTTCAAGACTCCTAATTGGTTATTAATGCATAAAAATAAGAGACAAAGTGGGGGTAGACCAATGGTTAAAAAAATACTCCAATACACTGAGTCAACAGTCAAACGACATCACCCCCAAACTCATAAGCAAATGCAGACGTGGCAGTTATTATTATACATGTAAAGTGGTTGAATCATGAGGTGAGATTGTCCCTCTTACAGAACAAAGTCATGTTAAAAAAAAGCCTGCAGCGTGAGCCGATTTACTAAATTTACTTTGTAAAGCCGTTTTCATCTGCTGTGGGAGTTCCCCCGAAGCTGTCGTCCTGTGTGACGTTACGCTAAATGAACTAAAGTATTTTGACACCTACAGAGAGGGAAAAGGGTCGAAAATGTGGAGCTGCAGCTTCCTCTGTTCCCCCAAGTCTTTCTACAAGATGTTTGCGTGTGTCTGTGGATGCGACTGGTTTGTTTGATGGGGTTGAGGTCCGGGTTCTCAACTCCTTCCGCATCAAATTTATCCAAGCGTGTCTTTAAAGACCTTGATTTACCACACATGTTAATTTGCATATTACAATAATGAGTGAGGGTGACATCTTTTTAAAGTGGGCTCGCTCACTCTCTGCTATGGGAGCTCGAACAGACAACAAACGTCTATTCATTGAGCTGGATACACTTGGAGGAGCCAATTTCACACACACACACACACACACACACACACACACACACACACACACACACACACACACGCGCGCGCGCAGGAGCACAAGACACTGTCTATTCTGGGATGGTGTGAATAATCATTAACGTAGGTCTTATGACTAATTGCAAAAGCACGTTTGTGGGCGGAGACTGTGAAACCAGATGTGACAAATTCCCTCAGTATTGACATGTAATTCTTGCTCCGATCGAGGTTAAATGTCAATGTTGAAATTGTGATGGCTGGATGAATTTTGGCCTACAGTATTTGTGAATTATCTTAGTTTGTGCAGATATGCCTTGTGTGTTGATCACACATTAGCACAAAAAAAACAAACAAACTTGTGAGGAAAAGCAGATTAGAAAATTAATGGATGGATGGATGATTTTCAAATTGTGGGAGCTTTTGTCCCTTTCGTGTATACAGCATCAGAACCTGCTTGTTACTAGCTCTAATACCACTCTCTCCTGTTGTTGTCCAATCATCTTTCACCATCAAGTCTTCCAACAAATGGTACTGGAGACTTGTACCTGTAAGTCCATTCAGTCATAAAACAACTCTCCTCTAACCAGAATCCTGTCACATTTGCCCCTCTCCATCCCCAGTCCTCACTGCATGCAGCCTCAATGCCCAGATTTAAGTATAATTGATCTCGAGTTGGTGGATCAGACAGAGAATGTGCCGAAATGAACGATGCAGACGTGACTCTGCTCCTCTGTGTTTGTAGCTAAAGTGGGAGTTTGAGACAAATGTAGTAATGCTGTCTTTGGGGATTGATGTGGCCCACAGGCAGGGTGACTCAGAAAATATCTGCAGTTCGGAAGCCTGTTATTCAGCTCTAACGCTTAAGTGCCGTCTACTACAGCAGTGTTTCCCAACCGTTGTTGGAAAATCTTGTGGCGCACTACTCCCCAGCCACAAAAAAGTCACAAAAAGTACTGTGTATATGTGCTGAATAGATGATCCTCTCCACTATGTACCTACTAATTTATTTATGCAGTGTGAAATTATGACCAGTTTAGTTGAACGCAAAGCTACTATTATGTTGTTCGAGTGGCAACAGGTGGATAGCAAGTGAATTGGACCTTTTGCCATCCGGTGGCAGAATATTTTTAATCGTTCCGCCTGTCACAATACGTCGCGGGTATAGACAGATGAACAATATACATTTGCAGTAAATGCAATCATATTTTTGAGCAATGAAGTGAAATTGTGAAAGGTGAAAGATGTTTGACAGAATTGTTTTCATTAATGCTGCCACTTGCATCTGATTATTTGCATGTTTAATTGGTTGGACTTGCCACCCTGTGCTTCCCTCCCCAGTTTGTGTGCATGAAAAAAAAAAAGCGCTGTATATAACCAGCCCGACGACACATACAGTACCGTATTTATGACATTGTCTTTGTGTCAATGACATGGTTTCAGGCTCGCTACAGGAGGGCGCATGTCCAGCAGAACAGTGCACCCTTGCTCCCCCTGGTGGACAACCTGCTGAAGGACAACACAGATGGCTGCGCCCTGGCGGCTCTGCTGCATTTTTACTGCCCACAGGCTGTTCGATTAGAAGGTGGGGGTCCACGTGTTCTCTGCGTAGGTTTCGTTGTTGTTTTATTGCACTAGAAAATGATGAGCAAATCCACTAAATTGACAGACAGCTACACACAAGCAATCAAGCCAAAAGCAGCCTGTTGGAAGTTGTGTGTGTGTGTGTGTGTGTTGACCGAAAGCAGTGTCGAAGACAATGACCTTAAAAAGACTGCAAGGCAGGAAGGAAGGAGGAGAAACAAAGGCCATTTTTCTCTGCGCTTGCTTTGCGCTACCCATTTCTAAAAATGCTCCGGGTTGGGCTGTGATTGGTCACAAGGGCTATGTGACGTAGGAGGACTCGCCGGCTGCTATTTCAAAGATAAACAGCTCAAGCGTCTGCGCTCTGAGCGCCCTCACACATGAGTGCACCAGATGTGAAAGTTGGCTAAATTTCTCATCTCAATTTAAAAATGTCATACATATGTTTGTTGACAGTTTGATCCAGTAAAAGATAAACTGATAGAAGTTTCCTGTAGGCGTCCTACAACAAACCGCACAAGTCTTGATGAGTCATCTAGTTTCAAGTTTGTCATAAATTTATTTTCAGAAAACTGAGGGCAATATTTTGAAGGTATTAATATTATTGAGATTACATTACTTGAGAAATGCGCCGAGTTTTGGCAGTATAGGAAATATTTTCTGCAAACATAGCCTTATCTTTCCCTCGTCTTCCTGTCACCCTTCCCCGCCCCCCGGCCGAGCAGATATCTGCCTGAAGGAGATCATGTCGCTGGCTGACAGTTTGTACAACCTCCAGCTGGTGCAGGACTTCTGCAGGACTAACCTGAACCGCTGTTGCCACTTCAGCCTGGAGGACATGCTCTACGCGCATGCATCCATTAAGGTAGGCATTCCAGATGAAACTGGCCTGGATAAATTCCTTGTCTTGTGTGTTTCGCCAGATAGGATTATTTTTTTGCCTTGAATTATGAGCAAAAATCTGCGAGCAATGTATGGTGGCAGTGAACTCAATTCTCGTCCCTTAACAACAAGCATCCGTTTGGCAGATAGTGAACAATTCTTCAAAAGGGGCTTCAAGCTGTTTCTTGCCAGTGGCTAAATGAATTTACCTGGCTCAGGCATACTGAGGAAGGCACGCACACATTAAAAAGACATGAGGTGACGACCGTTGACAAAGCAGCCGAAGAGAAGAAGTAAAAGAAGATGGTTAATGGTATTTCAATCGGGAATATTTGACAAATGGGTGTTATGAGTTGTGAGGATGGTCACGGAACAAATGAAATTGACTTCAAGGCACCACTGTAATAAGTGGATGTAGAAATGTCTGTACTGTGTAAACATGCATACAGGAATTTAAGAGTTGTCAATGTGTAAAAACAGAGTTTAGAATTAATTCAGCGAATAAACTTATTTGTAATGATTGAAGCTAATGAAAGGGACGATGCAGAAATGGATGGTTTGTGAATGTGGATTCAGCTGAAAGGCGTTAAAGAGAAGTTGTTTTGGAGAATGAAGAGAGAGAGAGAGACACACAGCGGGATATTACCAATAGGGGAGAATGAGTCATGCAAGGAAAAACTGTCATGCACCAGTACGTGTCGCAGGGCTGACTCTTAGTGGAGTTGTTATTGTGTGGCGGCGGTTCATGCGCATGCAAAAGGACGGTAGAGACATTTTTGTTGCTAGAGCGAGTCTTGTCGCGCCGCCAGACGTAATGAATGTGACAGTTTGTGTGTGACCGGGAGAGCATCAGTAGAACAGAGGGCAGACCGGTCCTGGCCTGTCTCTGCCTGCCTCTCTTGTTTGCTCCCCTTGTGATCCCTGCTGCTTTAGTATCACAACAAAATCATAGGAACTTCACACACGATACAACCATCAATTGTGGCTATTGCGAATCAACGGCAACTTGCCGTGTAATAGGATCTCGGCGGCGTTGAAACAGGACGAAGCCGCAGTCTTTAGCGGTTCAACAGCGCGTAGCGAGTGTAGGCGGAAACATTCCAATTGGAGGCACAGCTGACTTTCAGACTGGAAAACGTCACGATTGTGATTTCGCCAAATTGTGTTTATTGATTGGTCTGCAACACTTGCTTGTCACTCTCACGTGATCGGGACTTTCTTTTGTATGTCCGAACCAGTTATTGCTGCAAAGGGTGGCACAGTAGTTTTAGTAGATAGTAAAATTGGTTTGATGAACCGAAACCTTTTGTGTGTGATAAATATGCCAAGAACATCGAAATCAAGAATGGGGCAAATACTTTTTTTTACATCACTGTAAAAATATATCAAATGAGTATTCCATCTCATCGTGTATGCTGATATTCAATACTGTGCCTGTGTGTTTTTGCAGAGTAACTACCTGGTGTTTCTGGCTGAGCTCTTCTGGTGGTTTGAAGTGGTCAAACCCTCGTTCGTACGTCCCAGAGTCTTTGACCCGAATGGTATAGTCCGCACCTTTACCGATCGACAACAATCGTAACAAGTTATTTGGTCAATGAAATCGTGTAAACTAATTGTAAACTCTCTAACTCCGCAGCCATTGACCCTGTAAAATCCCGTAGAAATATGCCTCCTGTGTCGAAGCAGAACAATGTTGACATGCCTGATAGCCCGGAGGATGTCTCTGATGAAGGTATAAATTGCATCATATATATATAGAATAGGGTAGAACGCATATATAAGCTCGCTGAAACATTTGTCTTTCTTTCTGAATTAGGTGTCATGAAGAGATCTACCTCTATGTCCTTTGTGGACGGTTGTGTTGGGACTTGGCCACAGGAGAGACGGTTTGTACCTCAATTCCGCACCTTCCGTACTAAAACACCGATTTGAATAAATGACTAATTAAAAAATAAAAATCTTCTTCCCTCAGCTCTTCCACACGCGGAATCTCCTTTGAGATTCCTCTGGATGGAGACGCCACAGTGCCGTCCTGTGAAGCGCCCGCCCTCCACGGGATGACCCGTTCCGCCAGCAGCGATGGTCTCGGCTTCAGACTTCACTTTGCACCTCGAGGTGGCATGAAGCGCCATGTGTCCCTCATGCCAGTCAATGCCAATGGACAAAGTAGAGACATCACAGAAGATGAGGAGGACTTCACTCCCCGCAAACCACTGGGCAGGAACAACACATTCTCAATTAAGAATCAAAGCAGGTGCTTAAAAATATGAACCTGATTTAGACTCATCAATGAACCTAACATGCATGTTTTTCGAATACCTGAAGTTGTGCTGCCTGATACAAAAATATTTTCAAATCCTAATTAATAACTTCAATTTTCACCAAAATATTGAACGAAATTTAGTCAAGCGTCGCCAGTAAGCTTTTTGACCCATGTATAAAGTCTCCAAAGCTTTAATGAGTCATCTGCCCTGACCCTAGGCATCCCAATGGAGTCCTCCCTGACACCAATCACCACGGTAACCACAGCGGCCACATCAGTCCCTCGACCCCTCCGAGCATCGAGGAGGCACTCAAAATTATCCACGACACAGAAAGGCCCCACGCCAGCCTGGGCATGGGAGACAGAGACAACGGCTTCTTTCTCCATGATGCTCGACCTTCAGGATCTTCGGGGGCGGTGGGTCAAGGAGACGACCCGGGTGCAGTTAAGGCCCGGTTCAATGACCACGACTCGAATTCGCTCTCAACCGACGACACTGGGATCCATGTGAAGACAGAGGAAATCCATAGCTTGGATGAGGACTCATCTCTGAGAGACTATTCCGATATAGACCCAGACTGTGAGACCATGACGCGCTCTTGCCCCCTTCCGGAGAGGAACTGGGAAGGCCGGTGTAAAGGGGTTGGTGAGTCAAACCCCGGCAGAGGGGATGGAGAAGACAGGAGTTCAGCTCCCACGCTGCCCAGATCTCACACTGTTAGCCCCGCCTCATCCTGCTCCGGAGGCGGCATGGTGCGCATGACCAGCTTTGCCGAGCAGAAGTTCAGGAAGTTGGAGGGAAGGAGCAGTGGAGGAACCACCCCAGAGAGTTCCAATGTCAACACGCCGTATAAACCCCCGGCAAGGAACAGTTACTCACAGGTTTGCTGTCATTGTGATGATCTCATCTTAAATTACTTACAAAAAGTGTGTGTGTGTGTGTGTGTGTGTGTGTGTGTGTGTGTGTGTGTGTGTGTGTGTGTGTGTGTGTGTGTGTGTGTGTGTGTGTGTGTGTGGTGCA
>CAAKHF010013199.1:47995-61604 GCA_901007745.1 Hippocampus kuda
ATTTGCTATAATCGATGTCAAAACACTGCACTGTAGCAGCATGCTATTGCATAGGGTACAATAAACAAAACAAACCTCAGTTCAGTCAGTACATAGATAGATAGATAGATAGATAGATAGATAGATAGATAGATAGATAGATAGATAGATATAGATAGATATAGATATATATATAGATATATATAAAATCTTTGATGCAATCTTGTGCCATGTTGGGCCCAAGGAATTATAGAGGTGTGGGGAGGAGCTTCATTTGGGCAGGCCATAGCCTTGTCTAGTTGTTAAAAGTGCTTTGTTGCCATCTTGTGGCCTCTATATGCAATTGCAAACCTTTTTGGGTGGGCGTCTACTCGTCGATACTGCCTTTCAAAACTGTTTAACATCTTTGCACACTAGTAGGACAACTTTGGCATGCTACTAGTTCAACTGCATGCTACTAGTGAGGCAAAATAGTGCACAAGTTGACACCTGCGTTCTACTGGTACTGATAGTGATGCACTAGATATTAACCATAAGAATTTTATAATGTCACTAGTTTTGCCTCACTACTAGCGTACTTTTTCTACTAGTTTACCCAAGTTTTATATGAATGAAATGCTCAAACCGCTTTCCACACTGGAAACACTTTGAATTCTGAGATCACAACTGGAATGTGGACGACAAATGAGTACAGGACTTCAACAGCCACCATGTTTCCCTCATGTGCCAAAACAAGATGAAAACAGGCAACTGACGTCTCAATGAAACTCCGAAGTGAATGTCCCGCCTCCCAAAGAGGCAGAGTGGATTCTATGAGCTGATCATGTGTGGCCTTATGCTTGTTTTGTGTCGCTGGGATGTGTTGTCAGTGATCATGTTGTTTTTGTCAGCGCCTGTTTGAGTTCACATTGGAAGCGGGCCATGCAAAGGGCCCGCCTGTCTGATCGGGGATCAGATAGAGGCAGCCTGTACAACTGTTGCTACACAGGCATGGTTTTTTTTTTTGTATGTGTTTCAAGTGCCAAGAAGAGTATTTGCCATTTCCAGTAATCAACAACCCATTTTGGAATGCACCAGTAAAAGACTCTTTATTTATTTCAATTGTTATTATGCGTCCAACATAATATAGTTAATGTCTTAAATTTATTTGTATATCATTGCAAGTGAATTTCTAGCAGCCTTTGTGTAGCTTTTCTAATTTAACATCCATATGCGTTGTTCCTATGTGTTCAATCGGGGCCTTTTATTAAGTCACAACTTTTTTTTCCATCATTATTATTATTTTCTTTTATTTTAAAATCCAAAAAAGCGTGCTCCATCATCAGTCTGACAAAAACCCCTTCTTGTCCAATGGGAACATACGATCACAGTGTTCTCTTAGATCCCTACTGTCCATTGTAAATATTTGTTTATTGACTTCTTTATCCTCAAGTATGCATTAGCACTGTACAGATGTATTTTGGCATACAGTAAAGTATTTTTTGAAACAAAATTTAACATTTGAAGCTGTATACGGATGAAACGGTGCGTTGAAGGAAGGTGTAGCAGATATGCAAAATGAAACACAGGAAGGGACTGTATGAAATATTTTACAGAGACTGAAATAATGATGACACATCATCAATCCTATTTTTTCCAACCTGTAATTTCCATTTTACTTAATATGCTGAACAAACCTTGTACAATTGGTGTGTTTTTCCCCTAGTCTTTGAGCTTTATTAAAATGCAGCAACTTTCAATATGAATGGTACGTCATTTGCTCGTTTAATTTCCTACTTTAATGATGTTATGTATGAGTTTTTCTACATAAGCCAGCTATGATCTTTGTACAGTTCAGTTGTTTTTAAACTCAATACATTTGCATTTGGTCGTTAAAGAAAAACATCCATTTTGGCGTAACTTTAATACTGTATGACTAATGTGCAATGCATTTTCAGTCATTTAAGTACAGTTTTCCCCTATATTTAAGTTCCATTCAAACTGCATAATGTGACAGCAGTTTGCAATTGTAATTATATTAAATACACTTGGATGTAAAACCTCCGTCTAACTTTTGATGAGTAGTTAGGCCTAATAGCGGTTGTATTTTAGTAGGTTATTATGGTGGTCTTTGGAAAACGACGTGTTTTTTTTAGGTGGCAATTTACTTACATTTTTTGACAATGGCTGCCTGGGAGATCACTGTTTAGTGTTTCATTGTCACCATGGCAACACATCGATTTTTTTTAAACGTTATTATCACATGTTATGATTAGTAATTTGATTATCTACATGCATTGTTCCCTTTGGGTGGAGGTGTGTTGAAGTAGTGACCATGAAGGTCGCACCAGGCTGGGCTGGGCCAGGCGCGAGCGACACATGCATCAAACCCGGAGGAGGGGAGTCACAATCGGCTTGAAGTAGGAGGACGTGACGGTAGGGAGACCGGACGCCTGCAGTCAAAAGAAACAACACGGAGTGCCACCGACGTGACAGCGTGCGTTCACGTCACGGAGACACGGCGGCTGTGTTTTCAACCCATGTTTTTCTCCTAACCGGTGAGTTTTTTTTCTTCTCACTGTTGCCCTTAAACTACTGACGTCGCTTGTCGCCGGGGAACAGAGCACCCCACCCGGCTAACGAGCCGATGATGATGCCGCGCCTTCCTCGTCCTTCACCTCCTGCCATCGGCCTGGCGAAAGCTAGTCTAATCTGTCCTTTTAGTGCCGCCTGGTAAATTAGCCAGATTGGTATGAGCTCCTGATGGTAACTATTTGCTGCATTTACTGTAATCCAAAAACTCCACTAGTCATGTAATGCTAACAAGTAGCCTAATCTTCTTATGGCTTTTTGCTAACCGCTGCTTTCTTCGCAATATGCTAACCTAGCATCGTCTTTTTTTATGTTGTTGTTATATTCATTTTTTGGGGGGTGGGATAATTCTATATTGAAAGACAGTCTTAAATATTTTTGGTCTTATCATCGGAAGTGTTTGTGAACGTTGTCTTCATTCACCTGACTTCAGTTTGCTCATGTCTGCGAGGCGTTTGGAAATGGCAATCAGTGTTCGGCAGTTTAACACGGTTCCAGTTATTATGCTGTTAAATTACCTGTACTACATCTCACTGGTATTATAATTGGTATTAAGGTTATGAGTAGTTTCTTGAAAAAATTACCTAAAAAGGTTTAGGACACTTGTCTTATATGAAGCCTGATTGTTCCACATTTTGGGCATTTTTTATTTTAAAATGTGTGACCGTTTTTCATGATCAGTGTTCAGTCAATGATTTGTTCCAGTGGTTATCTGGATTTAGTGTTTCAATTGCTGTTTGCAGTCTGTCGCCACCATGACAGAGGAAGAAACAATTAATGTGAAGGAGGTGGAGATCATCAAGGTGATCTTGGACTTCCTCCACTCCAGAAAGCTGCACATCAGCATGCTGGCTCTGGAAAAGGAGAGCGGCATTATCAATGGCCTCTACTCGGACGACATGCTCTTCCTCAGGTAGCCTCTATCATGACAGATTTTTCTCCTTTTGCTACTTGAGGAGATCTTAAAAGTTGTGGACGTCAATTATTGTGATGGTTTTAGACAACTGGTGCTGGATGGCCAGTGGGATGAAGTCCTGCAGTTTATTCAGCCTTTGGAGTGTATGGAGAAGTTTGACAAAAAGAGGTATCGTACAACAATATGATTTTTAGTGATCAGTCAGTGTTGGCACCAATAAAAATACACTGTAAATAGCACCAGAATGTCACAATGCCTCATTCTGCACTCCAGGTTCCGTTACATCGTCCTAAAGCAGAAGTTTCTGGAAGCTCTGTGTGTGAATAACGCCATGTCTGCTGAGGATGAGCCACAACATGTAAGTAAAAACAAGAGAGCACATTTGGCACAGTTCCATCCATCCATCCATTTTCCGATCCGCTTTATCCTCACAAGGGTCGCGGGGTGTGCTGGAGCCTATCCCAGCCATCTTCGGGCAGTAGGTGGGGTACACCCTGAACTGGTTGGCAGCCTTAAACTCATCGATTCATGTAAATTGGGATCACATTCTTTCAACCGTGTTGTCACATAGCGGAAGCCTGTGAAAGCGTAGCGCAGCTTGTGCGTGGTGACAGGATTGGGTCGCATCATTAAGGCATCTGTGAACACTACAGTATGCATCCACGGTGTACGCTATCAATAGTAGGTCAAGAGTTTTCATTTTAACGCTTTGTCCTACATTTAGAGTTCAGGTTAAGCATAGTTAGCGAACTATCTGCCCATATTTATTGAGCCACAAATGGGTACACAGGTTGATTATGTACAGTCGGCTGTGTCATGGAAGAGCATTTCATCGTTCTGTTTGTCACCATTTGTCATTATTTGTAGTCATTAATTAATGTCCAGATTAATCAAATTGTATAATTTCCCACAGCGCAATAATAGTACCGAATGTCGTCCATCTTCAGTTAGTGTTCTGTGCCTCACCTACTGTTTTAGTTGGAGTTCACCATGCAGGAGGCGGTCAAATGTCTGCACACCTTGGAGGAGTTCTGCCCCTCCAAAGACGACTACAGCAAATTGTGTCTCCTGCTCACCTTACCTCGCCTCACAAACCACGCCGAATTTAAGGCAAGGAATTTCTTTTACTTGCGCTGTTGCCATTTGTGGCCTTTGTGGTTGAGTTGCTTGTGACTTTACTGCTGTTCACTTGTCAGGACTGGAACCCAAGCACAGCCCGGGTGCAGTGCTTCGAGGAGGCTTGCACCATGGTGGCCGAGTTCATCCCGGCGGATAGGAAGCTGAGTGAGGCTGGATTCAAAGCCAGCGGGGATCGCCTCTTCCAGCTCCTCCTCAAAGGAGTCCTCTATGAGTGCTGTGTGGAGTTCTGCCAGGTTGGGGCTGACAGTAGTACAGTGATAGTCCGTTATTTGGGGGAGATATGGAATTGGCGACTGAGCCAACAAGTAATTGTATACCTCTCTGCACTAGAAGGCTGTTGGATCAGTTATGGGATCTCTTTGTGTCCAGAGCAAGGCAACAGGTGAAGAGATCACGGAGAGCGAGGTCCTGCTGGGCGTGGACATGCTGTGCGGCAACGGCTGCGACGACGTGGATTTGTCTCTGCTGTCCTGGATGCAGAACCTGGCCCACAGCGTGTTCTCCTGCGCCTTTGAACAGAAGCAGCTCAATATCCACGTGGACCGCCTGGTCAAACCGGCCAAGACCGGCTATGCCGACCTGCTCACTCCTCTCATCAGCAAACTGTCTCCGTATCCGTCCTCGCCGCTGCGGCGACCCCAGTCCGCCGACACCTACATGTCAAGGTCTTTGAATCCGGCTCTGGATGGGTTGTCCTACGGGCTGTCCAACCAGGATAAGCGAACGAGTGGTGGCGAGGCCGCACTGGGTAAAGGTGTCTCCCCAATGTCTCACTCCTTTGCCAACTTCCACTACCCTGGTGCGGGCGGCCAGAACCTCAGCAAGAGCCTCTTGATGGAGAGCTCCGACTGCCACAGCATTTTTGAGGAATCGCCAGAAACGTGAGTTAAACCTTCTACTGCTACTTGTACCCAAATCTGTTGATTGTTGATAATGAGACAGTATAATAATAATTTTAAAAAACGTATTAATACCTGTTCTTGCACCCTTTGTCCAAGTAGGAGGACAAGCAAGCTTTTTTTTTTTTTTTTGGCAGTCGCTGTTGAAGTTTAATGTCAAACTGTGTGTGCGCTTGTAGGTCGAGGACTGACACACCTGTGGATAAAATGATGGGTTCGATTGTCGCTCAGAACTCACGCCCCGCATCGGCTCCTGGAGAGGATGCACCACCAGCTGGTTCTGCTGAAAAGAATGAGGTAAACACCAAACATATTTTTGACATGGTAGTGCTATGCTATTGACGTTTTTTGGACGGTGGCTGTGGAATGAATAGAATAGAAAGTGTCTACTCCCAATCCAGTCCGTAGAGGAGAGAGAAATGTGGGTGGAGCTTGACCTATCCCCACACAATGTAGCCTTTCAAGCATGTTTGACAGGGAATTGCAGTGATCCGCCTCACACATTAAATTGCTATTGCCTTCCATTATGTTGCATAGAGTTTGCGCCGGCCTGCTACCGTACTTTTGTGTCCTATCGTCAAACCAATCTTTTACGCGGAGTATATAATACATGCCGTTCTGCTTCAACATTGCAGCTCTGGGACTCCTCCGAGAAGTACGAGGAGTATTACCGTCAGCGCTTACGTGTGCAACAGCACCTGGAGCAGACGCAGCAGCAGAGGCAGATGTACAAGCAGATGTTGTTGGAAGGCGGCGTGCAGCAGGAGCCTCCACCCAGTGACTTGCAGCACAGCCTTACAGAAAAGTTCCTCAACAGGTAAAAAAAAAAGAACAAAGAGAACTACCAAGGGTCCCGCTTGTCGGCTGTGAGCATCTGTGAGACGAGAGAAAGGGGAACACATATGATCAATCCTGTTTGGCTTCCCCTCAGCACGCACGGATGCAACCCCCTCCCCTCTCCCCCACATGCCCCCCCCCAATGCCTAATGCACCATCTGTGCTGACCAGCATCGTCTCATCACATAGCATCCTTATCACACAAAGGCCTTTTTTATTACATTTCCCCTGAGAATGACCTGGTCTGCATTATTCACATCATCGGCTGTTTTCCCCTTGGTTCCATTTAATTTACATCGCGCCAAAGTAAGACGGAAATTATGTTGGTCACAAGAAGCCTCAAGATCACGCGATGCATGCATTGCAGACAGCTCCTCACTTGAAAGAATGCAGAAGAAATAATGGGTCTGTTGACAGGAATTATTTCAAATGTACTTGTAAATGTAAATTGAAGTTTGCTTGTTCATGGGAAAAACCCTCACAATCGAGGCCAAGGGTTCTTAAACTCTTTTGGGTCCAAGGACCACTTACAGCGGATTAATTGTGACAATTTTATTTATTTCGATTTATTATTATTTATTTAGAATATACATATAGATGGTCACAGCTCCTTAGTAAGCTGCAGTAATAATTCATTCCTACATATTTGACGAGTATTACACAGATATCAATGTAGAGCCTGATGTGCGTCATCAGGTCCATCCAGAAGCTGGAGGAGCTCAATGTGGGGATGGAAAGTTTAGGAGAGGAGGTGAAGTCTTTGGCCCAACAGTGCAACGGCAACCCAACTCCCTCCGAGTGCAACAACAACCCCGCCTCCGCCAGCCTGGAGCACAACCAGAGCGACGGCGTGCTCAGCAGCACACCGCAGCGCGTTGCGGGAGGCCGTCCCGTCTCGCCCCTAAACGAATCCCCCATCATCCAAAACAGGTTTCTGCAGCGTCACAAGTTGCACGGTCAAACAAACAGACAAGACAGATTTGAAAGGTTTTATTTTTGTTTGTTGACAGCGGGCAGAATCACAAAGCAGGTCCACATGGTGACTCACCAGGCTCATTATCCCGCAGTCAAGAGGTGCGTTGACACGGAAGGCACACGTCATATATTGTGTTCGTTGGCACTGCACAGCTTCAGCGTTCGCTCATTTCCACCAATTAGTACAGTTTGCGTCCCCATCGTATAACACTACTGCTACTTTATAGATTTTTATGGGACATATCTCCTCATCCATGACAGAAAACTGGTTTTGGGAAAGGAGAACCACAGTTGGCGAGTGCCTCGGCCTCATGCTCATCACATTTTGATTTTGTTAATATGATTTTTTGAGGAGGATTACAAAAACAGTTGACGCTAAAATGGCCATCTTGCCTTCATACTGTATCGCAATTGAAAGCCCCATACAGCTTTACTGTTCTAAAACCCTTCTAGTCATTTACTGCTTAGTGCAAATGAGGAGGCTAATATGGCGAAGAAGATTATTAGGTACGCGTTGTATCTGTGCCACGTGTGCCATGGATGACATGCTGCTTAACTCATTCAGTACCAGCCAATTCTGGACCAAGTCTGAAAAGACGTTTAAAAATGTCTTTGGGAGTGAATGAGTTAAATATCAAGGTCATGGTGTTCCTCTCAAACGACGGTTCTGTTAAATGGCTCGAATGTGACTTCTTTTTTTTTCTTTTTAAACAGGGTAGCGACAAAGAAAAAAGACTGTTTGTACCCGTGCATACTCTCGAGGACACTCAGGCTGTCCGTGCCGTTTCCTTCCACCCGTCTGGGACCCTCTACGCTGTTGGCTCCAACTCCAAAACACTCCGCGTCTGTGCCTATCCAGAAACACGTGACACCAGGTGACTGTGGCCGCCAGACAAACATGTACAACCTTACCACGCTATTGTCCCTCCCGAGCTCATGTCTTTCTTTCGTTAGTGGCTCGAGTCCAGCGACGCAGCCGGTAGTCCGCTTCAAAAGGAACAAACACCACAAAGGTTCGATCTACTGCGTGGCCTGGAGCCACTGTGGGCAGCTGCTGGCGACCGGCTCGAACGACAAATATGTCAAAGTTCTACCGTTCAGTGCGGAGACTTGCAATGCCACAGGTACAGTAAGTGTGTCTGAATTAGTCAAACCCTGAATAACTCGCCACAATAGATTGCTCATCCCATGATGAAAATTAAACTGCTCCAGGCGCAGCAGTGATCTTCACACATATGCACTTGCATTGATAATATAGAAAGCAACCAATAAGTGCAAACAAATACAAGAGCAGTATCAAGGAGGAATTTTTTTTAAATGAATTAGCAAGTAGAAAAAAAGGTAGCTTTAGATGGCATTCTAATAAAATATATTCACGCTCCAGTAATATTTGTACAATTTGTGCAAAGTGGGAAGTAGAGTATTGTTGACACTAAGGACAGCGTCTTAAACGTAGGTTTGGAAATAATGCTCACTGGTGTGACATCGTGGTGCTTCCCCTGTCAGGCCCAGACTTGGAGTTCAGCATGCACGACGGCACCATCAGGGACTTGGCCTTCATGGAGGGCCCAGAAAGCGGAGGGGCCATCTTAATCAGCGCCGGAGCAGGAGACTGCAACATTTACACCACCGACTGCCAGCGAGGGCAAGGCCTGCACGCCCTCAGCGGACACACGGGTACGCACCGGGTACACGCGCCCGAGATGACAATTGTGTTGGATGTCAACTCAAAATGTGCGCTTTGTTGGCAGGTCACATCCTGTCTCTTTACACGTGGGGGGGCTGGATGATCGCATCCGGCTCTCAAGACAAGACGGTGCGTTTCTGGGACCTCAGGGTGCCCACCTGCGTGCGAGTGGTGGGCACAGCCTTCCACGGCTCAGGTATCGGAAGCATTTGAAAACAATTCTTCAAACAGCTTTGGATGACTTTGGTACGGTCTGCACGTTGCTGAGTGATCCTAAAAGTTGCTGTTGTGTCCATATAACATGTTTGGGCTGAACAGTTTTGAAAAATAACCTCCCATAATTTCCCATGAATAATATGCCCTCTTATATAATAAGACTGGGGCGGCCCCCACGAGTAGTGAAAATATTCGTATAAATGGACTAATGTGTCCATGGGTGCCAAACTGCAAGTATGTGGGGGTGACTTTAAACACCTACTTTTTTATTCTATATATTTTTTTTTTACCTTGACATTAATTTCTTGATAAATGACCATTAAAAAAAAATTCTATTTAATATATACTTTAACTTTTTTCCCCTTCTTATCTGTAAATGTCCATTATAATTAAATTAATGATAAATATTTAAAAACAAATAAACTTGCTTAATGCTTTCTTTAGATATTCTGATGAATTGTATTGCGATTTGCCAACACGTGTCCATCTGCGTCTCCTCCTCAGGCAGCCCCGTGGCCTCTGTGGCGGTGGACCCGAGCGGCCGTCTGCTGGCGACGGGACAAGAGGACAGCGCTTGCATGCTCTACGACATTCGAGGCGGGCGCATCGTGCAGGTGTACCGCCCGCACGGCAGCGACGTGCGCTCCGTCCGCTTCTCTCCCGGCGCGCACTACCTGCTCACTGGCTCCTATGACACCAAAGTCATGGTCACCAACCTTCAAGGTCAATTTGTCTACCGGCCCCGGGAGCTTGTCTTGGGCAGTATATGAAATTTATGAGAACTGCCGACTGTTATGCAGAATCAGTTTTAATTGAGTCACCATTCAGATATAGTTTTTTTTCTTATATTTAAGTGCGGTGTTAATGTATATGAACAATAGCTTAGGAGCTATTATCTGCTTCAACCCTAATGAGGACGAGCGATGGATGTTCATATTGGCTGTATAAATGAATATCTTTTTATTTTTATTTTCCCTGCGTTCAGGTGACTTGACTAAGCAGCTGCCAGTGACGGTGGTGGGGGAGCACGGCGACAAGGTGATCCAGTGTCGCTGGCACACCGACGACCTCTCCTTCCTGTCGTCGTCCGCCGACCGCACCGTCACGCTGTGGACTCACAACCCGTAACACACACACACACACACACACACACACACACACACACACACACACACACACACACACACACACACACACTCTCTCTCTCTCACACGCAGCACAGCGTTTCATCTTAAAGACACACACATGCACACGCACGCCCTCACAATAACAGTTGGCGGCGTAGGGATTCACGATGATCATAAACTACCAACACCACAGAGGCACATGCTGCACATAGTCACACTGTTGAAATTTATTTGAGCATTTATTTGATATCCGGTATGGGGTCCATGTACTAGGATGTGCTATATTCTTACTTCGAAGGCAGTTCAGCACATGAGTTGAACTAGTTGTTTTTCCACTTCTTGTGCCACTTTTGGCCTACTAGTTCGGAATTAAACCTTAAAAGTAAACTAGTATACTGCACTTGTCACACTACCAGGCCCAACTAGTAGGCTTGTATCACACACTGGTAGGCTCTTGGATCCTACTAGTGGCACCAAAGTGCGACATGTACATCTGACATGTAGTTAGTTGTCCCACTAGTAAGCATAAAGCGTGGATTTCAAATATATTAGTACTATTTTTTTCACTACTCCCTTCCATGACTGTTTTTTTTTTTTTTTTTTTTTTTGCACGCTAGTAGGACACAATTGTAATACTGTACTAGTGGGATAACTACTTGTTACTAGTGAGGCAAAACTACTTTTGGTGTTACTAGTTGGGTTTAGTAGGCTAGTAGTGCATGACACATGCCTTCTAGTTAGGCCTGGTAATGTTACTAGTGCAGCACAGCGGCTTACTATTGAGATTTACGAGTGTTAACTGCTCCACCGGCTTTGCATACTGGAAGCATGCAGATGTCAACTAGTGGACACTTTTGGCTCACTAATAGCGTAGTTCATCACTGTGGTGACACACGAGTCACACGAGGCTGCATGCGCTTTCACTGACAGGAACAAAGCTCTTTTTCATGATGGTGCCTTTCTTGAGTTCTCAAATGAATACAGACCAGATCAAATTTCACATTTTTGCCAACCCATTTACTCCAGCTGCTATTTTGTGTTTATTTATTTATTTTCCCCCTTCGGAAAACTGGAAGTTCTCATGTGAAATTGTAATCGTACGGTGTGTCAAATAGCAAGCTTGTGGCAGCTTTTACAGTCTCTGCTGTTGCTTCCCCTCATGCCGACGTTCATTTACCCACCGGAGTACAACCCCAAATGTGTATATCGTTGTTCTTAAATTGATCAATCAGTATTTTTATTTTATTTTTATTTTTTGCAGGAACCGTTCTGAACAATGAACAGTTGTTATTAAGCCAGTTTCCAGAGGGAATAGAAGGCTCCATTTGTAGTTAAACAGAGGTTTTGGTTCATTTGTTGGTTCTTTTTAAATGCTGCTATACTGAGGTCACAACGGTAGGGGGCAGTCGATACTCTTACTAATTTTTTTGCACAGTACATAGGAACGTTAATATTTATTTGAAGCCAGTATTTGGGACATATAGATTGTGTTCACTTCTTGAAATTTAATGCTCTTTGCTGTCTAATGCAAATGTTTTGTCCTCCTAATTTATTTTTGTTTTTAAATGCTAATGTCTTTTAACAAATAACACCAAACTAATACGTACATGCATATTTATTTCAGTTGTGATTATGTACAATGATTATGTACAATTTAACGAAATGCTCGTGGCCGATGTATTGAGCCTGTCTTGTTTTCTAAAAAAAAAAAAAAAATGTAATTTAATGCAAGCCAACAAATTGATGTTACGTTCATTAAAGTGTCTTTTAACCCTTGTGCTGCAGTCGATGTAAATGAGTTTAAACAACGCAACATACAATTTTACAAAAATTGTAAAAGTATTATTCCTGAATATTTATATTACTTTCAACCCCTCGAGATGTTCAGTGGCGTCAGCGTTATACATACACATATAGTTCTTATTTTTTTCTTTGTATTTTTGCCCTCTATGGACAATAAAAGCGTTACTGTGCTATGACCAAAACATAAGATAATATATATGTCTATACTGTATATATGAAACATGAATTGGAATATTTCATATCACACAATTTTTATGCTTTGTCTTTGATTTAAAGATGACAATACGCAAAAATCTACAAAAAATTGTCGAAATTGTTACACAAGTGTAATTGTGTTTCATTGGAATCGGTCAATAACACCAAAAGTAGCCATGAGAGGCATTTAATTGCTCCAACCTCATCTAAAAATGAAGTACAAAAGATTAGCACATAATTCTTGAGACGGACATTACTGGAAAAAGATTAGTGAAATTATTTTGCCAATCCGCAATTGAAAAAAGAAATCGATGTAGAGAGACAGAAAAACAGAACAGTGAACAGAAGCACAACAGTCATAAAACGCACGAAACATACAAATAGAAATGCATTTGTGTATTACAAGTAATACAAAGGTGAAATCATGACACTGTAGTAGTGAAAAACAAGGATTAAAAACATTTAGTCCCTGATACCGCTTGTGCAAGCTGAGTTGAGAGTTCCTCCACACGGTCGACTACATGCTGGCTGATGCTTCTGATGGGTCTATTTGAACTTGAAAGGTACAGTATTGTAGACGCCACCTTTCAGGGGGGCCCTTGGGGAAAGTAAGTGCTTTGTTCAGTTGGAGGCAGCGTTGGTCTTTGCCGCGGTGGAGGGCAACGTGACACGCTGCTCGTCCATTCTTTTGGCCTGCGAGCGCATGATGAGGCTGAAGAAATCCTCGTCCGGTACCGTGGGCCCACGCGCCGGAGGAGGAGGAGGTGCGGAGCGCTGGTCGTCCAAGCGGGACCCCTGGAGGTAACGTAATGGATCCAGTTAAGACTACTGCCTTGTCATACAAATGAAGCCCAAATGTAGCATCATACGTCATTGTCAAAAATGAATCGACACCATGTGTTTTAACTATTAGTAGTGAATTTGGTACTGCCACACCACTCAGCCCACCTGGCACTTGACCAGCATGTTGAAGAAGTCTTCGTCGGGCTCGGCGTTGTCCGCATTGGCCATCAGGTGGTTGAGCACGGCCTGGTTGGTGTTCTGGTTGAGCCTGAGACCCGGCAGGCTCCCGCCGGCGACCGAGGAGTCCTCGACCCGCCGGCCTTGAGCACCGGACACATTAGCGGAATCAGAAACGGCTGCCAGGAAGGAGAGGATGAATTCATGAATGGATTTGGATTTTTCATGAATTGGCATCTTGTTATGAGTGAGGCAAAATGGAGAACACCGTAGCCATAGTAAAGCCCTCTATGAATCACTATAA
>CAAKHF010013202.1:0-10985 GCA_901007745.1 Hippocampus kuda
TTTGTGGGCGGGGGGGGGGGGGGGGGGGGGGGCGTGCTTTCAGCTGCTTGTCGTTATTGTGCATAATGAACTAAAAAGTTACATGTGCTCCTCCGACCGGCAGAAACATTTGAAAGGAAGAGGAAGCGGTTAGAGGCTTGCCTTTTGTTATTCATCTGCTTCATCTCAACGGGCAGATCGTTGTTTCGCAATCTCTATCGAGCCAACAACGCACATAAGATGAAAAGTCAAATCGTCCCAAGTCGCTTTTGAGCATTGTCAGAAAATGAGACCCAAAAAAATATATTCAACTGAAAGAGTCCATTTGCCTCGATTCAAACGTTGTGGATCATCTCGATTGAGATGACTGACAACCTACGCAGACCGAAATATTTTTTTAAAACCCTCAAATTTTTGTTGCTATTGTGACAGTAAATTAGAAATGACATCAGGAATGATCCGAGTTGGCGAACGACATTTTACATTCGAAGCAATTCATGCCACAAAGCAAAAATGTCACCAAAAGCAGAAGACGGTCGAGCCTTCAGACACGAGTGTGGTCACACGACGACTAAAAACGCAAATCTCAAGGCGCCACTGTACATGGAGACAGTCACTCCTCAGTAAGTCGCAGTAAGCATAGTCGCTCTTTGCAGAGGATAAAGAATATGCACATATGGTTTCATTAGCTTTCTTCATTGATTGTGAAACTATTTGTGGTTCCTTAAGGGGTTATAAAAAATACCGATGCTATTCGTTAGCCTGTGTATGCTATTTTGCATTGCCCGTTAGCATTAAAAGCTGTTGGTTTCGCGTTTAGTCAAACATTAAACTTCAATTAGGAGTTACATTAAACAGCCTGAATCATCTTTTTGGGAAAAGACTCGTGATAATCTGGGATCTCCCATTCACATGAGCTTCACTTTCCTCCAAACGGAATCATGTTCAAGAGCGAACGTGACTCACACTTCCAGTCAGAGCCGAGTTGCTTGAAGTCTGCCCCCCCGTAACTGCGGCCAGAGCGAGACTTACGAGAAGCCCCCGTGAGTTTTACCCGGCCTAATGGGTGCGATCTTTAAAGCAAGAGGAAGGACTTCATCATCGTTTTTATTTGCCTTTACGTGCTCCCGCTGCTATGGCTGCTTTGCTTCGCCATCCAAACCGTTTTGGACGGCGCCGCTAACCATCGCACATCCTCTCGCGCTTCTTTCCAAAGTGGAACGAGTGATGAAATTGAGGCAATCACCGCCATTAAGTGTCGACGGCGTTTGGCCGCTCTTGCGGCAGATGTTGGTGCTAAAGACCCTGTACTGTAAAAGTGAATTCAGAGATTTGTTTCGGAATACATTACACATGTTTGAAGATAATTGCTGAAAACGTGTAAAAGCTGAGAACCGTGGATTAAAAAAAAAAAAAAAAGTCTACAAACCCCTGCTCAAAATACATAAGTTCAACACTTTTTTCCACTATTAATGTGATCCATAACCTGTCCACAAAAGTATATAAGGATTTAAAAAATGTGGTTGCATAAGTGTGCACACCCTCTTATAACCGGGACTTGACGGTTCAGAATTACCCAATCACACTCAAACTCATAAAAAATGGGTTATCGTCGGTTGGGATTTTTTTTTTTATTTTAGTAAAAAATTTATTTCATTTTGTCCTTAGATTTTGAAATTCATTTTAGAGCAGGTTTTTCTTTTTGTTAAGTTTCGTTTTTATTAGATTTAGTCTTTATAATTTTTCTGGTTAAACTTAGGCTGTTCTAGTAGGCTTTTCCTGACACTTTTTGACCATAACAAAATTGCCAAACGTGTGCAAAATGTGTGACGGTCGGGTTAGGGTGAGGATATGTCGAATTTCCTCTTAATAGGAGCGTAATCAGTGCTCCTACTTGGACAACATTTTTTTTAAAAGACAAATGGTGCATCTTTACTTCCACTAAAGTACAGTCTGTGAGTACTTGTTACACCTGCGCCAGCTTGCAACACTTAAAAGCCGGCACGCACCTTCGCTGGCTCCTCGAGGGACTTTAGCGCAACATCCAAGAACAGAGAGGAGGGCCCTGGTGAAGAGCCAAAACTCAAAAGGTTCCTTTTGGACGTACAAAAGACATGTTGAGCGTACACACTTGTCAACGGTGTGCCGAGTTCCAGCAACAATAAGAAGGAGCACCGGGGATTCTGGATGGCGTACAGGCCTAAAAACAAGGACAGATGTCTCCAGAAAGGCGGGAGGCCCACAAGGGCATCGCTCTTTTGTCTTGAATATCTTCAAAATGCATTTATCTCCGTCCCACTCCAAAGTGGTGTGGACGCCCGCTGATGGAAAAATGGACGGGCCGCATGACGACGAATAAACGTTTCCTTGGCTCGCCTGTTGCCGAGCGCTCTTTGCATAACAAGACACATTGAAATGACGAAATACAAACAAAGGGGCTGGGTTGGCTGTCACCGGGAATGAAGGCTGAAATATCCAGAGTAAAAATATAAATAACCCTGAATGCACCCGCACTTTGGCCTTTTGAAACGTGTCAGGCTCACATTGTGTGTTTTCATTTTATATGGATGCAGCCAGAACACTGCCATGACGTTCTGGCATCATGGTCACAGTTTAGCATCGTACAAAAATATGTATCGGCACTGAAACAAGTATTGGCACTGAAATAGATCGCATTGAAAAATAAAATACAGACCAGGTGTCAAACGCAAAGCCCTACGGGTCAGATTTGATCCGAGTGTCAAAAACTTATCCGCAAACGCTAGCTAGCCATCGAGAGGATAAGAATCAAATGCAGGGCGGGGTTATTACAGTTCGTGAAAACGAACAAAGTAACGAAAACTACATTAAAAAACTATTTGGAAAAACTCTATACATATATTGAAACCAAAAAGTACACATTTTTACTCTAGCTCCCACACGGAACATACGGTACGGGACAAGAGGTGTAATTGCATCACATTCTAGCCACAAAGTTTGTAAACACATTGCAGCTCAGCTTCTGGCTAGCATGCCCCTCGTCAGAAGAGCAATGTATTCAAAAATGTGAGTAAAAATCAAAATCGTAACTTTATTTATTTTTTTATTTCAATGGGTTTGGGAAATAAACCAGAATTAGGCTTTCCAAAGAAGGCTGGAATTTATTTTCAGGGTTTCAAATTGGCTTTCGCGGCAGGGTTGGGGTTTCAAACTAGGATTTCAAAAGATCTTTTCAAGTCAAAGTTACAGTTTCAAAGTAGGGTTTCAAGCATGGGTTAGTGGTTCAAACAAGTGTTAAGGTTGCAAATCAGGGATTCAAGACAGTATGAGGGTTTCAAGGCAGGTTTGGGATTTTAAATTGGGGTTTCAAGTATGGATTGAGGACTCAAACAATGATAAGGCTTTGTAGACTAGTCAGGTTGCGGTTCCAAACAAGCAGTAGGGTTTTGAGGAGGGTTTTCCATACGGATGTAGGGTTTCAAATTAGGGTTTGAAAGCAGGGTTTCCAGAGAGAATTTGGATTTCACAATAAGGCTGAGGTTTTAAAAACGGTTGAGATTTCGAGTTAGCGTTTGAAGCCGAGGTTAGGGATTCAGACAGGGGTTAAGGTTTGAAATTAGGAATTGAAACCAAGATTAGGGTTTCAAGCCAGTGGTAAGAGTTTCAAACAAGGGCTGTGGTTTTCAATCTGGGTTTTGGGGATTCAAATTAGGGCATCAAACGAGGATTGGGGTTCCGGGCATGGGCAAGGGTTCCAAACAAGGCATTGGGTTTCAAAGTAGGACAAGACAGAGTTGGTGTCTCAAACCCAGGTTAGGGTTTTATAGTCTTGTCCTCAAGGCAACACTCTCCAAAACCAGGACTTGCCTGAGACCAGAACTCACCAAGTGGCGTCAAGGACACAATTTTGGGGAAGACCAACTCCCACAGAAATCCATTTAAGAAACCACGACACGGTTGAGCCGTTTCTTTGCGTCTCCAAAACTCTTCGGGTGAAAGCAAAGCAACTAATGAGCATCGTCGTGTTGACGGCAACGCTTGGACGCACGCGCCGACCATCATCCACGTCAGTCACGCCGACACGGTTGTTCAACGAGCACCCGCGGAAGCTCCGGCACCTCATTTGCAATCCGGCTTTGGAAGGAACGCTGCCTGAAACGCGGCCAGTCTCTTGCGGTCTTTACTACGAATTGCTCAACAGCGAAGAGGCTCCGACTACTCCCGCTGGTGTTTTCTTTACAAAATGGGATTATTTCAGCAGTAGTGCTTGTTAAAAGATTGTTTCGTTTGGTTCAAGTCTTACGCTCTGGCATGTCAGATCTTCAGAACTGCAACAGATACAGACCGAAACATGCCCTGTAGCCAACTTTAAATCGATTTGTCAAGCAGAAAAACTATATTTTCCAGATATTGACTGATAGATCCTTTTTTTCCTGAAATATTACAATTCTTTTTAAAAAGTTGACGAATTAAAAATTTCCAGGCAACGAGCCTTTGATTAAAATTATAAGTTATGCAACTCAAGTAAAAAAAAATTCATCAAATTTCACGGTGAAAGAATGACATATCGGATAGTTGTTTGTTTTTTTTTAGTTGCTGTCAAATGTCAGATCCAATGTGATCTGAGAGGTTGGTAAAAGTTAAAAACAAAACGGTGCACTTCCCAACACAGTCAAATTCCCCCAGCACACAATCGAATGGCTCCAGCTTGCACAGCAGACCTAAAAATAATTCCTGCGTTCAGCAGCAAGCGGCACTTTTGACAATTGGCTTAAAATGATTTTGGCAAACGCCAACTCGCTGACCATTTGCGTCCTGGCTCGCAGCTTGAGCTCGGCCATTGTTGACTGTCAACAGGTCCAATATAACAACAACGCCAGACTCCAAAAACAACTTTCCCCTGGAAAAACCTTTTCACTACTACAGTATGTGCTCAACTACTCGATCAATATAATTTTAAATCAATATCAGTACAGTTATACAATTCCCACTCATGTCCGTGCCTGCTTGCGTGTAGGAGACCTTCAAGTACACTTGAACCTCGTAACAATGAACGTCGAGGGACACAACGACTCGTTACAATGTTAGTTCGTTGTCACCGTTTCCAGTAAAATGGCCGCCGACTACGATGCACAACACGGCGTGGAACATGAAAATGTAATGCAGTGTAAACGTAGCGTTCGTACTTCATCTCTGGCATTAAATCAGCGAATGTTACTCGCCATAGGCAACTCCCAGTGCCACCGACGAAGCCAACTGTCACCAAGTCAAGAAGTTTCGTCTGAAGGAACTCCGAGATGTCCATTTTGTTCATAAGCTAAGTCGCGGCGGCGGTTAGCTTCCCGCGTTTCGTTGTCACAAAGGCCTTTTCACTATTGTGTGGGAAAAAAATATGGTCGTTAAAACGAAGTGAAATCGGGACTTTGAAATGTGAACGACATAGCGCTGAAAACGTTATTTTTGGAGTCTGGCGACATTGAAACGAGGTTCGATTGTATCGACCGAGTCTTTTTGGCTAAATCACAGAGCGGTGTGAGGCGTCAACGTAGGAGGGTCCAACCTGAAAAAACGTCTTGGCTCAGCCCTGGAGCGCAGCCGTCCTTGCTGCTGTATAGAAGTTGAGTCTGACTGGAGGTCTGGAGGTGCTGCATGGACAGACAGTCACTCAGCACGTCCTGCTCCAGGTGAGGACACGGACGGAGCTGAGAATGAGACACAAATCATCACAGGTGGCAACGTTGATTTGGAGTGACTTTCTGTGGCGCCCCCTGGAGGGCACAGCGCCCTTATCTTTCATTTTCCGGATAAACTCTGCTTGTATTTAGAGTAAAAAAAAAAAAAAAAAAGTTCCAGGAAAAAAACGAATACATGGGAGCAACGGGATGAGTGCAACAGCTGCCTTGCTTTGTATACGCTAGGGATATCCACTGTTTAACATTGCGGTAATAAAAACAACATATTTTCGGTACGGGGATGCTTCACTTTGTGTTTATCAGCCGCAAGCCTCCGAGGAAGACCTGCAAACGGCCCCAAATGTGCACTTGATTTGGGTTTCTTTTTCATGTGCGCTTCCACCTTCCATGTTGTTCTCATTGTCAGCGAGAGCTCACAAGCAAACAATCAGCCATTACTTTAAGCCAATACTATAAACAAATAAGGCTGCTCAAGTCTCATGCGTGTGTGCCATAAAGCCCACGTCGTTGGAAGCCGGCTAATAAAGCACACAATCACCGAGCCACGATGTAGTACGCTATGGGAGACCTTTCTCACGACAATGAAGCAGGATTTTCGACGTAAGGTGGTGTCGTTCGTACGAAGTACATTTATCATTTACAAAACGCGGCGAGCCTAAATGCATCATATTCATGTCTAAATTCAATAAATGCAACCTCTGAAGTTGATGTAGCAAAGACTCCGTAATTTCAACTAACAACCCAGGCTAAATTTAGACCCTCCCCCCCCACATATACAAAACTTAGCTGTATCCCTTTCACAATACCTCCTAGACAAGAATTCCTACTTTCTTATTACCCTGGGCTGCGACACCATCTTGTGGCATCTTACATTGTTCTAGAAAGAGGACAAAAAAATGCAAAACGAAGTCATACAAAGCGCCCGCTGTACATTTGTAACTTTTTACACTGTCACACAAGTGAAAAAAAAAAAACGTTCATCACTTATGACCTTCAGACACAAAAAGAATAAGACATTTATCTGACTTTTTGATGTTATTTTTTTTTTATTTGTTTCGAATTATGTTGCCATGTTTTTTCTGAACGCACTTTAATGAGTTTCTGATGAAGCCGTGACAAATCCATTTTGCCGACTTTACATCAAAACCTGGGGAAAAGAGCACCAGTCTTGTTCCTGTTAAGTCGCTTAGCAACTAGCGAGAATGATGTCTTCCCTTTGCTGCCCAGCGTTGTAACAAACAGTTGGCTGGGCAAAAAAAAAAAATGTGGAAGTTAACATCCATGTTTTGGGAATGTGGAAGAAAGCCAGAGTACCCGGAATTCAAACTCAGAGCTGTGAGGAAGCCGTGCTAACCACAACTCGGATGTGCTGAAGTTTTGACTCTTTTTTTTTTTCTACTCGTGATGTTAACTTGAGCTGATATGTTTAAAATGAATCAAAGGTGGCACGGTCGTACTTGAAGTCAATCAGTAGGAATGCGGAACATGACAAGGTCAACTTCAGAGATGTTTTCATTCATCGTCCTCATTCCAAACCGCCCAATCAGACGCATGCGTCAATCATCTTTTTATTGCCGAAAATTGCATTCAGCCTTTGTTCCAGCTTGGTGGCTTCCCCCCCCCCCCTCTCCTAGCAATAACATACATACACAAAACTCTTCACAGCCATCGACTCTATCTCCCCACGCACATCTTTTGACTACCACCCTCATCACAATACATTGACGACTCAATCGCCATCGTGTCGATTTCACTATGCAAACGGAGTAAACATGTACACGGGCTGAGCAGCTCCTCCTGGGAAACCCTCCCTGAGAAACATTTATCACGCGTAATCCGCGCGGCGTTTTCCACCCCGCGGCGACACTCCAAAAAAAGAAAAAAAAAAACGCTTTGCTTTGCTGTGAAGGCGCAGTTAAGAGCGCTCGCGTTTGACATTTGTCCATAACATCTGGGGATTGTGCATTACGGCTTATTAACAATGCTACGAGCGCACATGTGTTTCCCTTTATGAGCCCGCAGCGAACGGAACACATCACGCGGCCTGCCACTATCCACAACAATGAGTCCATTCTCTCTTATTTACTCATTTCCAGTCAGGGAGAAGAATGGGCCTTTGACCGCGAACACAATGACTTGCGCTCAAACCTGATCTATTGTGGCGAAAATGAAAGGCAGGCCCGGGCCAAAGCCAAATTACTCGGGCTAAACTGTGATAATGTGCAAAATGCAATGTTTGACTTGTGTAAAGTTACGCGGGTGGCAGGGAACCAACGCAATGTACTGGAAATTACACCACGCTCGGGGTGGGCAAACTCGGGCTCGAGTGCTAGGTTTGACGTTTGGAAAAGGACGGTGGATGAAGTTAAAAATATATAAATATATTCAAAATGGGCATGTAAGATATCAATACATAAAAATAACCAATTTTAGGAAAATATGGCTATGTTTCAGGACACATCCATTAAATTGAGGATGTCAAATTGTATATACGACAAATTGATCAATAACTGATTCTGAAATCAAGTCGGGGAAAACAGACACTGACAGCAGTGTCACTGCGACTGGCATGAGTGTTTTGTTAACTTAAAATCGTTGGTAGTTTTGATAAAAATTGTTTTCCTCTTGCCTTCATCGATGGGGTAAATCCACTTTTTGCTCACAAAGCGGTAACGCGATAATTTTGTAAAAAAAAATATGTTAAAAAATGCTAGCCTATTCCTAAATTCAAATTCAAATCCAAGTCTTTCAATCTCAATCTGCAGGTGTACATGAGGTGTCGATAAAACACGATTGAAGTGAACATTTCACTCCCCCCTCGCAGGAACAAGATGGACTGGTCCGCTGCATGAAAAAGGAGGAGGGCAAACTCAAAACAATGATGATCAATAAAAAATTTTGATTGGGCATTTCTTTTTTTTTTTTTTTTTTTTTTACATAGTGGCAATGCAGATGTCTTAACACTGAAAGAAGTAGCAAAACTTTTATTTTCTTTAAAATTCCATTGAAAACGAAAATATTCCTCCTAGCCTCTTCCCTCTGTGCAAAATCACTTCCTTAAACTTAAAAGTAGGAAAGAAAAGAAACATGAATGTGGAAACCCGGAAGTTAAAAAAAAACGAAAGTGGGAAAAAAAATACTGTATGTGACAACAGCCATTGAAAATACGTCAACGTGATCAGCGCTTTAAGTGGCAAAAAGTAAGTATCGGTTCCCCCCTTATTTGACAAATGCCTGGTAACTTAGACGGTGGGTACCTGTAGATCATTAATGTTATTTAATGAATAAATACATAATAAATCAATAAACAAATACAGAAATAACAGCGGAGACTTGTGCCATATCATACAATGACATCCTAAATTAGCGACCGAATCTGTCGCAACTCTGACGGCAATAAAATCGGGATTAGGTAGGCTGAAATGTCTAAAAGACAAGTCAAGCTAGCTGTCACGCCACCACGCGGGCTAACTTCAAAACAAAATCACATTAAGGCTTTAGCACTGACGTTTATGGATTGTATTGGTTGGTAAGCTTTTATTTTGAAGTTATTCTTTGTTACGACAGGAGTATGTTTGCAGCTTTTCGCCATGTCGAAATGACGGCGTACACGCGAAATAAACATCGAATAAAGACACAAAAATATATTCTCTCGTTTTATTTATTTATTTTTTGATGTACCTGAGGGGAAAAGCCGAAAAGAAAAGAAGAAGACCCGAATTGTTGAGGGAATCATTCGAGTGTCACAAAGTGCAAAAGAGAACTCGAACGAGAGGGTAGCGCGGGGCTCATTGTGTTTTATTTGGACGGGTCCAGTTCTTGTATTACATTCGAGCGTTCTCACCCACGTGCACAAATCTTACCTTTCTACGCACCTGTTGCTCTTTGGCCGAGTGGATCTTGACGTGCTTGCGCAGGGAGCTGGGGTCGGTATATCGCTTGGTGCAGCCGGGGATCTGACACGCGTATGGTTTCTGTAAGAAGGCGCAACGTATGCCCGTTTAGACTGCGACCGAAAAAAAGCAGGACGCCAATGGGGGATCAAAGTGGGAGGAAATTAGATTGGAAGGAAAGTAAAAAAAAAAGGTCAAGTTGAAGTCTTACCTTCCGGCTGAGAAGGAGTAACAGGAAATGTGAAGGAAAAGCAAGACGGGGAAAATGAACACAAGTGAGTATAAAACAACGGCCAATACAATTTGATTAGCATGAGCAACATCATTTTAGTCTGCTTCATTAATCTCGTGTATCACATATCTATCAGATCAGCTGTCATTAAAAAAATTAGAAGAGTTGCGTTTTAATTAAAGTCATGAAGTCAGAAATGAATGAAGCTGAGCATTAATCCCTTTTTTTCCCTGCCATTCAGGAATGCAAGCAGATAAGTAGAATTTGACGTTTTAACCAATAAATAATAACGTGCTTCATTATTTTTTCCCGAAAACATTCCAGTTGAAAATCCATGCATAACAATAATAGTGATATTTTAGCATAGACATTTTTTATTAAGCACTTGAAACAGTAGCAATGTACTGTATTACAGAAATAATCTCCGTACTCCTCTCATGAGAATTTAGTAAATATTTTAAGCAAAAAGTACAGTACATACAAACACAAACAAACAAAAAACAAAAGTTTCAAGATTTCCGCCCATCCATCGCTCCAATTTCCTCACTTGGCTTTATTTTAATGAAACAAAAAATGTTGACCGCTTGGTGCAGCTTGTCCTCCATGTTTTTTTTTTTTTAATGTATGTATCTGCTGGTGCCAGTGGAATATTTTTTTTTTTTTACTTTTTAGGAAGCGTGTTGGAATGTCGTGTGAGTTTCCTGTGCTGTTTTGTTGATATTTTTAATGTGGGCAATATGCTATATACTACTGTTGATGGAAAACAATTTTGAGTGAATACAATTGTTTTTTTTTCTTTCCGCCTGTCTTAACTTATATTTACGGATTTATTTTCATAATACACAAAGATCAACATGATCTAACAACCAGAGCTCAGAAAACCCAGTTGGGTTTATATAGAATGAATCACACCACATTATTATTATTTTTTTTTTAAGAGTGGGTGTGTGATCACTCTACTTTTCTCTCAGAATACCAAATAAAATGAATACGAACTTCATTAGAAAATCTCATTTTGTGGCCGTCTCGTGTTTACATTCTCGATTGATTTTTTTTTTTTTTTTTTTGGGTGACCGATTGAGATATCGCAAATGACAAGTGAAAAGTTGGAATTTCCTGATCAATTTGAGCTCCCCTCATTAGTAAAGCAAATATAGCATGTCATATGGCAGACCCCCCCCCCCTCACACGCACACACACACACACACA
>CAAKHF010013215.1:5564-17414 GCA_901007745.1 Hippocampus kuda
AAAAAAGAAAAACGACCCCCCCCCCCCCCCCGGGTGTCCAGACTCCCATTTGCCGGCTGGCGACTGTGCCTCTGCTTGATGCCTCCCATAAATGATTACTGAGGGCTGGATTACTGCAGGCGCGGCTTTTTGTATCAGCAGACAAATTCAGCTCCTGTCCTCAGTGTTCAGTCAGGTGAAGTATATTATCGTGCGAGGCACTCCCGGGGCTTTATCTGCCATCTTT
This sequence comes from Hippocampus kuda, assembly GCA_901007745.1. Lineage (NCBI taxonomy): Eukaryota > Metazoa > Chordata > Actinopteri > Syngnathiformes > Syngnathidae > Hippocampus > Hippocampus kuda. The sequence goes on from CAAKHF010013215.1 coordinate 5,791, forward strand.
GTCAAGCCGCCGAGTTTGAGCATCACTGGCTTGATTGAGAAAGAGCAGTGTCCTCAATCACTGCCGCTTATGTATTTTCTATTATTCATAGCATTGTGAATTATTGAGAACCGTCTCCAGTGGTGGAATTGGACAGACTTTGCAGCTTGGATCTTTAGTTGTACCCCCATAAGCGCTTCGCTAATCACCAAGTCACCTGTTCATGTTTGGTTTTGTGAAACCTTGAAATGCCGCAAGATGGTGTCCCTTCCCTGGCTAATGATAGCCGTGTCAAGGACGTGCTACAAGTGCTGCAGCTCCACTGTTTATGATCTTTCTTGGATGTAGGAAAGTGCTTAACTGTAGCCTGGGTTGTCAACGGAAAGTTTTCACTGCATGGGAATGTATGTATTATTTATAGTTTGTTGTCTATAATTTTGGTTGAAGCTATTTATATCGGCAAACCGTTTCTCATGGATAGCAGGGGTTACTGCATTGACGATGTTGACGCGTTGCAGGAAATGACGTTTGATTTCCAAACGACAGTACACGTTCCTTCCTAAACTTGGTTCATTATCCCGTCAGTCAGTTTTCCCCTCAGTCCAGAGCAGACGCGTGTGCTCTTCTTCTGTTGTTAATCATTCAATAAAGTGTCAAACGGAAGAGAGAACATGCACAAGGACAGATGGCGTCAATAACCTTAATGGGCCATTTTGATGTCTTCATTCACCGACAGGAACATTACCAAACTCTGAAGTGTCTCACTCCAATTATTGCTTCTTCACATTTTTACCCGATTAGAGGTTAGGCTTTCACAAATTGGCCTCACGGCTTCACACAGAAAGACGCCAAGTTAGCTTTTTTTTTTTTTTTTCTTTTACAGATTTTGTGTTGGAGCTCATTAGATTGTGAAATTGATTTGACACGTGTGTCAAATTTGTGTGCAGTGATAATGTGACAATGATCCAGAGTCTCATAACAGCACAAACTGGGCTGGGCTGAAGTCAAGTTATTTGAATTGGCTTTGAATTTCTATAAGTTTAAAGCGCCATTAAAAATGGATGAAGAGATGCAATGAGACACTCTCGGTGAACACATGCACCGAAGCTATAAGCAACTTTGTCTTGTGTGGCGTTGGGAAAAAAAAAAAAAAATCATTTGAAATACTTAGAGCATCTAACTTTGACAAATTAAGACCAGCTTTTAGGTTTTCCATTCCATTCTGGGCTTTTATAGGCACCTGGAGTCCGATTTGCATGATTTCAGGACTCGTCATCACCGATTCAGAAGATTTTTAGCCATAGCTTTTGAAACGCGTGAGGAGGCAGGTCATATAGTTTGAATGACAATGTTCTGCTGTTGTCGACCCCCCCCCCGCAGAAGAAGCAGGCATCCAGCTTGGACCGCATCACTCTCTACGGCCTGATGGTGAAGCCCATCCAGCGATTCCCCCAGTTCATATTGCTTCTGCAGGTATGCCCGCGTTGAGCAAACCGACACGCGAGGCGTAGAAGGACTTGACATTTTTTGAGCAGCCAACATTACGGTGATGACGGTCAAGTCGGCGTCGACTGCTCCACGATGTCATTTTGATTTGTTGAGTCGTCACCTTGCTGTTTGTTTGCCTTCAGCCTCCAAAGATCATTGCTTTTCCTGGCTATTTCAGGACATGCTGAAGAACACGCCCAAGGGCCATGTGGACCGGCTGCCCCTGCAGCTCGCCCTCACCGAACTGGAGACGCTGGCCGAGAAGCTCAACGAGCAGAAGCGGGTCGCCGACCAGATTGCGGAGACCCAGCAGCTGGCGCGCAGCGTCAGCGATCGTCTGCTCAGTAAGGTGACCAATCACAGAAAACACCTTTCAGTACTTTTGACTGCCCTTGACACCTGCAAATGAAAAATTTGTCACACGGCGTTCATTTTCGATAGTGCTCCTGATTAAGGTTGTTGGTGCGCTGCAGTCGTTCGCTTCAATGAAGCGAGCATGATTTTGACAGTATATCATAGTGAAGACGACGCAAATAAAGATGACTACTGTAAGTAGTCATCTTTATTTGCCAAAGACAAATAGTAGATGCCCGTATGTATTGCTATATTGTTAGTCTACATGTGTTGCCACACCTTTTGTGTCAGATATGCTATTCATTAGCCCATCTGTGACATTTTGCAAGATGTGTAAGTATTAAGCCGGTGGACTTCAAGATCAAGTCGTGTGGTTGTTTTTAAAAAAAAAATTTTTTTAAATACCCAATTCTCTTTGTTTTATTTTTAATTCGACAGCAAACTGTGCACTCTGCTTATCTTGCCAAAAGTCAGCTAGGATCGACTCCAATTCTCCCACAAGCCGGATGAGGATTAAAACTGCAAGAAAAAAGATGCACTCGAGAATTTGTCTGAATGTTTTGGAATTGTGCTTCTGCCCTGGAGGAGATGTCCCGTCCGTCACGTTGTTCCCCTACAAACGAATACTTGAGCACTCAGTTTTGCTTTGAGATGCAATTTATCAGCAATCAGTTGCAGACAGTTGCCGGAATTCTAATCGTCGCCGCTGATCTCTCGCGGGGAGGCGTTTTTAAAAAGAATTGATAAACTCCTGAAAATTACGCCTATTATCATAGCCAGTCTCCATTAGCAACCCGAAATGAGGTCTCGCAGCCGATCGTGTCAACAAATGCTGCGCTGTATCAAAAGAATTTGACGCGAAATGACACATTTCACTGGAAACTTTTTACGCGCCCCCCGTCCTATGAAACAGCTCAACAATCCAACCCCCTGGCCACTTCCTCCTCCCAGTCACCCGATGCATTCCAAGCCTACAAGATGAACTGATTGGGCCGATCCGCTTTTATTCCTCGCACCCAAGTCACTGCAGTGACACTGCAGAAAGGGAGACTGCCTCTTCTTCTATTGCCCCTATAACTGTCCAATGAAATATTCATTCTTTGCCTCACACTGTCTATGCTGGCCACATGGAACTGATAACAGTCAGTGTGAAGGCAAACCCCCACCGCACACGCATTCACGCACCCACACACCCACACACCCACACACACCTATAAATGCAACACAAAGCCCTTTGTGCCCTGTTTCCGACGACTTTAAGAATACGGCTTTACAGCAAGGAAGCCATGAAACCACCAATCGCTCCCTTTATGGGCTCGGGCCTGAAGCCAACCTCCGGGTAGACATGGCGAGAGGAGGGACGTCCTCCGAGATGCTTCCCCGTTCTCGGCGTTCTCACCATACAAACGTCACGTCATGAAAAGCTTGACATCCATATTTGAATGAACTCCCTACTGCTTGTAACATTTAGTCGCTGTGGTGTCATAACTCTTTCAGCAACGGATGTTTGACCGCATGTAGAGCCAATACAACAATACGCAGGCAAATTGTCTTGTTCTGTAGAACATAAAATACAAATGCAAATGCAATAAAGATGAGCGATTGCATGCATATGGTTCGTCTATGCAATGCTAATTAGCTGAGGTCATCATGGGATTTGTCGTGCAGGTAGAAGAACGACTCTCAATGTACCTAAATGGCCTACGGTCACGTTAGGTATGTGAAACGTAGGTGGCCGAAACACGACTCATTCAAAATTAAACGACGCAAATAAAGTACGACGACGACCATATTGAGGCAATTATAATGTCGCGGTTATCATTCCGTGCCAAATGGGCAAAACCCGTTTTGCTAACTTGTCGTAATGTGGATGAGGGGACTTATCGGCACACAAAATAATTGGTCTATTTTATGTACTGGCAATAGTGCTTGTATTGCGAAAAACAAAAAAAACCTTGAAATCCAAATTTGAACGAGCTCTTCACCGCTGGCCTCATTGAGAGACCAGTTTCAGATAAAAGCGGACTGACGTATTGATTTTAGATACTCATAAAAGAAGCAGGACAAAGAGATAAAAGTATAAAAGCAGTTCGGCTCACGGAAGACGAACTGCCGGCCGGCGGCCTCGTTTTGTGACTCTTCCTCTGATCTAATCCATCCGAGTGTCCCTCGCAGCAACTCAACCTGGAGCAGGGGTCTCTGGTCCAGTGCGAGACGCTCATCGAGACCGTGTACGGCGAGCGGGGACAAGTCCTCAAGTCCAAGGAGCGCAAGGTCTTCCTCTTCGACGACGTCTTAATCTGCGCCAACATAAATGTCAAGTAAGTCCAGGCGGGAGAAGCACACTTGCCTTTTTCTGCTCCTGCACTTGTGGCGTTTTCCTCGGGAGGCTGGCAGCGAATGGCAATTAGGTTACGCGAGGCTCCGATGTGACGGACGGTCAGAGAATTTTAGCGTCTGCGAGGGGTTTGGAGTACGATCCGAGCGTGCAGGGCTTCGGTCGGCTTCTTCAACAAAACGCTAGAATGCCTAACGACAGCTGCAGGCGTCCCAGATTAGTGACTTGCGCTCTTTCCGATGAAGCATCTGTGACAGAAGCATCCGTCTCATCGAGTAAAGCAGGGAGAGGGACTTTGTGCTTGGGATTCTTTTTTTTTTTCCTCTCTTTTCTAAAGATGCCGCTCTTGTCGCAGCACTTATCGCTCCATGTAGCATTCCACTCGAGAATCCCAAAGTTGACGTTGCCTGCCCTCCAGAATCTCCACACACCGAGCGCCATGTTGATTGTCTGCGTGATTGCACGAATACATGAATGCCAATGAGCTACTCTTCGCAGCGTGCCTTCCACTTGTCGTTGGGAGCATGTCTGATGAGCCACATCCCAATTGCAAAAACTTGCGTGTTAATTTCCGAGGAGAATTTTCTTCAGCGCTTACGAAAAACACGGACGTAAGCGGAGGGCGAAATTGTTCTCGATGGACGCGAGGTTCCTTCAAAACAAACTGGGCTTCGGTGTTGACAAAAATGTGTCTTTGCGGTTCGCGGAAGGCACGCGGTTGTCTTGGGCTTATCCAAGACTTAATTGTCCCGGCGCAATGTGCGTAGAAAGCACTCAACTATCTTGGGTGCGCACAAAAAGGTATGTGTTGGGTTCAATGAGGACTAAATTGTTGCAATTACCAAGATGCGCATGTTGGACCAGCAAACTGCCTTTGACTTCAATTGCTTCGGTACTTTGGTCATCTTAGGCACGTTGAGGACTCGCTTATTGGGTATTATTTGAGGACCAAACTTTCTGCGGTGTGCATAAAACCACCGACATAAAGTTTGTTTCAACTCCGCACGAGCTTCATGAAAGACTCGAAATTTGACGTTGTTGCTTGTGAAATGAGTTGCCCAAGTACTTTTCGTGACTAAATTCTCTTTGATGTTCTTGAAGACTTCATTGTCAAAAGCCAAATTGAGACAAGGTGGCAGTCGCGTGGCCCCACCCCGTCGCTCACGTTGTTCTTGTCCTCGCCCGCCAGGGGGTCTCCGGACATCAGCAGCCTGGTCCCGGTGGGGCCCAAGTACACCATGAAGTGGAGCGCCCCCTTGCAGCAGGTGCAGGTGGCGGAGGTGGGTCGGGAGACCTGCCAGGGCAAGGACGCCGCCGTCTTCCAGCAGAATGCCAGCAAGCGGCAAAGCGGCGCCCACGCTTCAGGTGAGCCCGAGCTGAGATCAAGCGCGCCTCGTCCGTTTCAGCCCTTTGCCACGCGCGTCTCCGTCAAGCCAATCCGGCCGGCGGCATACCGACAAAATGGAGAGACGCGTTGAAAAGAAAAGACTTTGCTTGCTTTTATTTTAGTCACGATGATTCAACCGATTCCTTAATCCATTCGGTGTTGTCCCGGTGGGGACTTGAGATGTGCGCGCCGTTGTTGTTTGGAGTTGATCTCATCACTCGGACTGACCTTTAGAGCGACTCGGCGCGGCCAATCAGCGTCTGTCCTCAAGTGTTCCGCGGAGGGCAGCCGACGAGTCCGCTCTGCTTGCCACTCTGATTGAGGACGAGGTTTGCGAGAAGGGATCGCGATGACGGCCACTTGTTTGCATGCCGGCCCGGCCCGCTTTATCTTGAATAGTGGCCGACATCGGAAGTCTTGGTCTGTTACACTGAACGGAAAGCTTGCTTTCCTCCGTATGAATGTCCACGGCGTCCATCTTGACAACGTGCATTTTGCCTGTCGCAGCACGTCGCAAACAGATTGATCGACAAAGGTATACTTTTTTGTCGTAAATCAATCGTCCTTTTCGAACGACTTAAAATTTCCCGCCGTATGCCTGATGCGCATATGCCAGGGACGCGTGCGCCCCGATGAATCCGATGGCACCTCGCGCCCGTCATGTATGATCATCGCCACATTGCGCAATGGAAATGGATTTTTAGGAGGAGGGAGGAATAAGACTGGAAAGCCCGAAACTTGCTCTCCTCCCTCCGATGACACCCCCGCCTCATTGATCGTCTGATGCGTCGCAGCAGGCTTTGGATGCGGATCAGACGAGGGTTTACATTCGCCTGTTCCCGCGACGACGCTTGAAATCCCCCGCAGGACCTGCACATGGTCACACCTGCGCGACTGAGTTGGGGAAAAGCCGATGTTTCGACCAAGCGCTCGCGGCTGGCGGCTGCCCGCGCACGGCCATTTGCGAGCGTGAAAACCCGCGTCGGGGCCTCACAGGATTACGCTGGATTACAACTCGGCACATTCACCTCGGGGAGGGGTTTTAGCCTTCGGATCATTCACGCCGCGGGTGTGTGTTCTGGCTGAAACGAGGACGGTTTCGTTTGTTCGTGTTTTGTTTTTCAGAAAACGCTTCTTCACCTTGAAAAAGTCTCCTGATTGTACGACCCTGAAAAACCTCAAACATAAAGGATGAAGCTCACTCGGTACGGAGGGATGAAATCTTTTGCGAAATAACACGTGGCGGGTGACTGAAGAAAATATATGCAGCTGTTTGTTTTGGGAGTAACAAGGTGAACTTCACACTCCCGTCTGTCACAACAAGCGGCGGTTTGGCAAGAAGTGAAAAGAGGCTTCAAGCTAATTATTTGCACTCCAAGTTGAACTCTCCTGCCAAACTCAACGTAAAACACGTGAAGTAGATGCTGTGTAATTAAAAGCACGACTACCTTTGCAATGGAAAAGTCCGCTTAGCTTTCTGCGAACCGACAATGCCTCGACGGGCTGACAAATCGCATCAGTGTTGCAGTCTTGTCACCCTTTAAGCAACGGACATTTAAAAGAATGATGTGGCGACAGATAACATAGCGTAACTCACAGGCGTGTTCTCTCTCCTCTGCGTAGAGCAGCTAACATTTGCAGCTCTCTGAGGAGCTGTAACTGTACATCCATCCTCATGTCTCCATTGCACTTGTCATTTGCAGCAAAACGTCCATCGAAATGAAGCAAACATCGGAGCAAAATCTGTTGAGTTCTGATGGAAGTGTCCCGAAATAAGATGGCGGCGCGGGTGGTTCTTAGCCATTGCGTATTTCTGGAAAAACTGAAATTCCGCCCGCCCGTGCGCCAGTCCAAGCAATTCTCTGCCGCCTTTCTCCACCCGCCTATTGACGGCTGCCGCTGGCTCCCTTTGTCCGAGGCGCCATTAAACAGCGCAGCTCTACGATAGAGCTCCTTAAATGAACACCTCAAGTACTGTGCAGCCAAACATCCTCTCGCTTCCATTCGCGAGGATCGACGACAAGTCCCCGCGGAGGGGCAACTAAGCCTGCGCATAGCCCGTGATCTTCATCTTTGTTGATGACATGCTAGTGTAGACGGTGCGCGACACCTCTGCAGTCAAATGTACCTCGCGGATTTAATTAGCCGCTGGCGGGAGCCGGGGAAAGCGCGCCATCGATTGGCGGCAGTGGGCGAGCGGGAAGCGCCGCCTGTGGATCGATGCCGTGTTTTGTGTCTCCGAAGACACCTGCGTTCCATTTGGCCCAGCAAAGAGCATCATCGCCCCGAATAACAATTTCTGCCTTCCGTGGCTGGATCTCCACTCCGTAATGATGACGATCGATGCAGCCGCAACACGACACGCCTTTTCCATTTTTACCTCCGCACTTTGGGGAGACCACAGCCGCTGTTTTTCCCATTCAATTGTTTTTGGGGTGGTGGTGGTGTTGTTGTTTGTTTGTTTTTTTTTTTTTGCTATCTTGTTAGACATCATTTCACCAGCAGCACATTGGAGGAGTGTTTAGCATGCGCGCCTCAAAATTCTGAGGTTTGGAGTTGAACGCTCATGTTCTCAAGTGTCCGGAAGGGGAACTATACTCCACGATGTGGAAACTTTGTTTTAAATGTGCATGTCAGCTGCTGTTTACTGAATCGTTCCAAGTACTGTATTTATTGAAAAAAAAAAGAAAATCAACAATAAGATTGACACTCATGCGGCCTACTCATGAGCCGTGAGCGTCTTTCTGTTGCTCTGGTTGTCTGCATCATCTTGCCCGTTGGTGGCCGAGGCCCGCACGCCAGAAGGAGCAACACCATTTCCATTGAATTGAAACCAAAAATGTGGCGAAACCTTTTCAGTTCTCAACATTAAGCATTCGGTAAATCATTACCGTATGCTGTCATGAAGATGGTGCTATTTTTCTCATTCAAAGCACCTGAGAATTTTTTGTTTTCTTCAGGAGACTGGGCCGAATGAATGGCCTTTCCATTCATTCCAGTTGCAAAAGATGCAAAAAGACATGCAAGTTTTGAGTTGCAAGCATGGTCACGAACCAATAAAATTTGTATCTCAATGCACCATTGTGCACAGTGATCCACAAGATTGCGATAAAGAGGATATCATTGAATGAAGAAAAGCCAAATATCTTCTGTCATGGTGCCTGCGGTAGCCAAATGCAGCAATTCACTCCTATTCCAAAATGAATGTTGTCGTACGTATATGTGAATTCTTTGACCGCTGTGAAGATCGTGATTGAAATCTTTGGAAGAATACATGGTATTCCAGAGGTTGGCTTTGTGTGAGCGTCACGTTGCTCGGTCATTCAAAATGGATCCGTGAAGTTTCCTCGCACGCGCCTGCGACCTCATAGTCACATCATGTACAGCATGAAGAATGAAAATTGGCCACTCCAAAAGATAAAACGTGTTGTCCCAAAGTGTTTTATTGTTCCTCCTGTGTCATCTTGAATGCTTTAGGGAAATCCATCCTTGGTCCTCCACGGCTCTACCAAGAACTGCAGGAACTTCAGCATGACCTTTGTGTGGTGGAGGACGTGACGCTCCTGGTGGGCACCCTGGAGGGCACGTACCAGGTACTGGGATCATTTTGTAGATTGAAAAAAAAAAATTTTTTTTTTCTTTTTTCTTCCCTGCGGCCTGAGCCCCGTCTCCCAGAAAGATATCGCTGTGGCGCCAAGGATCCGTGTTGAAATGAAGCTGTCTTTATTTTGTTATTTAGTAGCGCCATAACCTTGTCTCATAGAAAAAGTGCTTTGCTGCTCACTTGTGGCACCAATCGGCATCTGTCATCCATTTCAGAGGGGTGTCAATAAAAACGGGGCTTTACTCCGTACGGATACCTTCAGGACATTTTTGCTGAGTGCGCTGCAGATTCTTGGCAAGTAAAATATGTACCTTCACTCCAGAAAGTTGTGAACCACTGCGAGCGCGCTTTCTGTGTGTTCGTCGACAAGACTGATGCGAGCGTCGTACACGCTATGCCGCCGCTTCTCCTGCAGCGTTCGAATCAGGACGCTTCCCAGTAGCCTGCCGCAGACACGGTCGCGTTGCGTAACACGGGCGCAAGAAGTTGATACCAGGTGATACCTGGCCATCACGCGAGGGTCTCTCCGGCCAACGGTGGCACCTTTTGCCTCCACGTGCTAATAGAGCGCAGCGTCCTCAGGAGACTGACTGCTGGACTGCCTGCCGGTCAAAATGGGCAAAAGAGCCAATTGTCTTCGGGAAGTGGATTGGATTCTATTTCATGAGACTCGCCGCAGCCATCATCTCCCATTCTTCCGGCGATGTGACACCTTTAGAGGTCATTCGAACAGTGCCAAAGCCTACCCGAGATCTAAAGGAGGGTCCGTTTGCCACGCGCGTGTTTTGGAAGAAGTGCTGGGAAAACGTTGGTCCTGGCCCGGCGCGGTGACTAAGTGTGACGCACGCAGGTCGTGTGACGGGATCCGTCCTTGCCCGCCATGATGCGACGTCATTAAAAAGGACGAAAAGCAATCTGCAACGTTAACGTGCTCCGTGACGCACAGGCACGCATGCGTGCGTGCACGTTGATCCGATGCGACGCGAAGCCTTCAGCGATCACCTTCCAAATGTAGGTCCCAAAATGAGTCGCCCCTTTTTTCCAACGGCGTCACGTGCATTGGACGACGCCACTTGTTCTCAAGGCTCGCAACAAGTTGGAACTCATGTTTACTTTTGTCTGCCTTCAAAGAACCTGAACACCACGGTGGCCCAGGACTGGTGTCTGGCTCTGCAGAGACTCATTCGTATCAAAGAAGAGCAGATTCAGAGTGCCAACAAATGTCGCTTACGCCTGCAGCTGCCCGGCAGGCCAGACAAGTGAGTACAAGAACACATCTTGTGGCTTTGGCTTCGGCATTTGGATCGGTCATTCTCTTCGATGGTGGGATGTGTCCCGCCGCCGAGTACGTTTCCATTTTCAAACCGTGCAGAATTTTTCCTTTTTTTAAAAAAAAAAAAAAGTGCACTTCAGTGCCATTGAACTTGTGCAATCCATTTGCACGGAATCCTTTGAAAACTGAAATCACTCCCGGGAACCAGTCGCACATGGTCACATGACATTTGGTAGACGTGACACTTTTGGTGGACATGTTTGTCGAGGCCCACGAAGCCATGCCTGAAAGCTTTTGGAAAGTCTCCGCATTCGGATGATTTCGTCCATATCCAGGGTCCTTAAAAGAACAGTCGTCCTTGTGATTTTGAACAAGTTCAGCCCCTTAAACCAGATTCACTTGGCAATCTGACATTTTGGAGTGGACCCACCAAAAAGTGTCAAGCAGTCATACCCCAAAAGACGTTTTGGAAGAAACCTGGAGTACACAGCTGCTGATGTCATGTGGATTGGAAATGCATCGTTTTCAAACGTTGTTTCCCCTTGAAACATTCTACTTTGGAGTTTCACAATTCTTGGTGATGAATGAAAAATGGGTTCCCGTCGTGAACGTTTACGGAACCCCAAATTAGTTACCGTGGTTTCCCATCGGGTAAACCGACGGAAGCCAAAACCGGTTGGCGTGAATTTCCCAAATCCTCAGGCCTGCTACTGGACTGACTGATTTCAATTTTTGCAGCATTTGTTTAGAATTGTACGGACATGTTGTTGTTGTTGTTTGTGTTCTTATCTTATGCCATTGGCTCAGTAGAGCATTTGGGAATTTGAAATGTGGGACTCTCTCAATGCACAATGGGACTCCGACTTTTCTGATCAGCGAGCCCGCGGACTCGCTGGGGGTCAACGGTCAAATGATCACCGAGGGTTGGGGGTTTTTTCCGTTTCAGTTATTAGTGTGGATAAAGGCTCGAAATTGCCTCACAAATTGTGAAGTGAATCGTAAATGGGTCGTGCGACTGCCTGTGCGCACGCTTTGAGACAAGCGCACGCAGCTGACAAAAAGGCCATTTTGGCCAATGCGGGAGGCGGAAAATGGAACTAATGGCAGCTGATAATGGATCCCATTTTCTGGCCTCTGGTGGGCGCAAGAGCAAGACGGCGGCATGGCGAGGGCCAAAGAAAAGACACCGCTTGCCATGTGG
>CAAKHF010013218.1:0-12839 GCA_901007745.1 Hippocampus kuda
GAAGCGGTTCAAAAATAAAATAACGGGACTGTTACAGGAGTTTGAGCAACGTTTTCAGATTTTTGGTGAACTGGAGAAAGACTTCAAAGTTTTTTGCTCGCCATTCACCGTGAATCCCTCTGATCTGCCCGTCAACATCCAACTTGAAATAATTGACTTGCAGTGTGATTCGGATTTGAAGGGCAAATTTGCTACAGCTGGCTTGGACACATTTTATCAGAACCTATTGCCAGGTTACACCAATTTGACAGCCCTCGCTGCAAAGCTGTTGTCCATGTTCGGAACCACTTATCTTTGTGAGCAGGTTTTCTCTGTAATGAGCATTAATAAAACAAAGCTGGGGTCAAGGCTCACGCACAGCCACTTGAACCACAGCCTGAAGTTGGCTGTCACTCAGAATGTGACGCCTGATATTGATGCGCTGGTGAAAGCTAAAAGATGCCAGGTATCAGGAGTCAAATAAGCAATGTAACCCCACTTAAAGTGCTGCATTTGACACCTTAATATAGTTCTGTGCTCTGTGAGAGTTCCCCTTGCGGTCGACTTGGGACCAGTTGGGTCACCAGGGTTGGCCACCCCTGGTGTAGTTAGTGCCTGTATTTCATTCATCTTCCGAACCGCTTCATCCTCATTAGGGTCGCGGGGGGTGCTGGAGCCTATCCCAGCTGTCTTCGGGCAGTAGGCGGGGGACACCCCGAATTGGTTGCCAGCCAATCGCAGGGCACACAGTGACAAACAACCATGCACGCCCGCACTCACACCTAGGGACAATTTAGAGTGTTCAATCAGCCTGTCATGCATGTCTTTGGAATGTGGGAGGAAACCGGAGCACCCGGAGAAAACCCACGCAGGCCCGGGGAGAACATGCAAACTCCACACAGGGAGGCCGGAGGTGGAATCGAACCCGGCACCTCTGCACTGTGAAGTCGACGCGCTAACCACTGGCCTACCGGGCCACCCATGCCTGTATTTGCTAAATTTTATATATAACAAAAAAAAGACAATAAAACATCTTTTCAGATGGACCAATACACATTGAGAATATGTATGTCATCAATTTAGTGCTTAAAAGAGAGAGAGACATAGAGAAATATTAGAGTATTACAATTGGCACTGATTTGGAGGAATGGTGCGTATAATAGAAACAAATATAACAACATATAAGATATACACATTGATGTTTGTATTTTTCCGTTTTAATTTGAGAACAATCGGTTACATGGTCTCTTTCTTCATCCGTTGCCAAGTTATTGAATCGGGACTCGGTATTGGATGATACTTAAAACCAAAGACTCGGACTCTAAAATCTGAGAATAACATTTGTATAATAATTTAAAATGTGGTGTAATGATGGTTGAAATAAAATTGTTTATTTTAGGAATAATTCCCCCCCCCCCCCCAAAGAACCTGGCATGTGAACAGGGGTGCACAGACTTTTGAAATCCACTGTCCGAAAGACAAACAAGTGGGTCCTTTTTTAGTCTCGGCATTTTCCCTGCAAGGTGGTATATGGTCATCGGTAGTGATGGGTACCCAGCCCTGATGCAAAAACTGGCACCCGGGATGAATTATGAAAGACCGGAGAATCGATAAACTCCACCCTCAACGGTTCTGTTAACAGTCTTGAAGAAATTATTCAAATTTAGTTTGGATTTATTCAGGCGATATGGACGTCATGTTTGTACCTTTTATCACTCCAGTCTCATTTGCAATCACTAACTTGAGATACATTGAAAACCAGCAAAGCGTTTTCACTTTTGCAGAGGAGCCATCTCGCCCCACTCCAGTGGCATGCATGAGAGTCATGACTGGCTCCTTCGCGATCCTGTGTAGTCTCACGCGATTATATTATGAAACAATTCATAGCCTTCTATAAAACGGTGCCATAAAAAACCTTTTCATGTCTATACCGTATTGGCCCGAATACAAGTGTTTTTTGCATTGAAAAAGTGGGGGTCATCTTATATTCGGGGTCTAGACGTTGTACCCATTCACGACGCTAGATGGCCCCAGATATCATTGAAGCGAATGCTTAACTTGACTCCCCAGGCCAAAGTGAACCCCTGTCACGAAGAATAAAAATAAAAATAGTGGTAGCACAAAGATGAAAAATAAAAAAATAGCGGTAAGAAAGAGTAGAAAATAATAGAAGAGAGAATAGAATGCTGGAGAAACGCAGCGACAATCTGGAGAAAAGTGGGTCGAAGATCGGCCAGGTTAACCGGCAGCTGAGGAGAAGTTATACTGTAATTTACATTTCAAAAACCCGAAGCCATTCATTTACGAATGTGATTGCACTTTAGTTTACATATTTAAATATTCAAATATTAAGATTTGAATGAGGCAAAAATAACATGCTTTCTCTCTCAAATATATTGTTATAATCATTTGTTTCAGATGTACTGTAATTATTTTCTGTATAAAGATTAATTTGGTGTTCAAAAAGTATTTTTTCAAACTTGAGTCTTGAAAAAGAGGGGGTCGTCTTATAATCAGGGCCGTCTTATATTCGGGCCAATACGGTATTATTATTTTGATGTGTGGGGTGTACAGCCTGTGGTGCTACGTTAACTCATTCAGTACCAGGCAATGCGGGACCAAGTATGAAAAGACGTTTAAACACGTCTTTGGGAGTGAATGAGTTAACCATCGCATTCAACTTTGTTCAGCTGAACACAACAGCCATTATCATTGTCTCTCACGCTCCAGGCATGACCAATCAATTTACGCAATGCAATTCTTAAGATCATGTAAATGCTTTGTTCTTCTTGGTTTGGTTAGTCATGCCTGGAGAGGGACGAAAGAATGTTGTTTCATTTTCCCTCCGCGTGGGACTCGGGAGACGGGGAGCACAGCAGCCGCGGTGTGTCTTGCATGACCGATCGGGGAAGAGAGCCCCCCGTGCCCCCTTCTTTTGAAATTGTAACAATTATCTGACAGTTTCACGTGGCCTACTAAGTACCACCAAAGAATTTAATTAAGATCAACTTAAAAGTGCAAATTCGAGAAAGGTTTCTTATTTCCTGAGCTACATTTATGAGGTCCTTAAAATCCTTATCGAGGAGTAGTATCTGAAAAGTGAAACATAGAAACATTTTTTACTTTAATTGATGAACATTAATCAACATTTAATATCGTTCACCTTTCCAACCATTCCCTCTTGGTGTCCTCATTTCAGTTTGAATACTTCTAAAACTTCTCCAATCAGGAATATTTGTCTTCTTTCTAGTTAGCTGGTAATAAACCCTTAGCCATGAACCTTAAAGTTTTTTTTTAAAATGCCTTTTGTTTTTGATACAAGAAAAGCTAAGTTTAAATAAATTACTAATTACTAAAGAAATTATAACTGATGATTATATAAAAAGGAAAACGATTGGTTGTTCGTTCTTAAGTGAAATAAAGTAAAAGTGCCATTGATATGACTACGTGATTATTCTATGGAATTTTCAGGACACGCAAGTACTGAAATATTCGATAGCTGCAGCCCTTGCATACAACTCCCTGGTTATATTGTTGTATGTTTATTGTTTAATAAAACCCTTGCCTCAAATCATTGGGATTAACCTGCAAAAAAAAAAAAAAAAGATCCTCAACATTTGTAAATTAATCCACAATTGAAGCCATTGATGAGCAAAATTACTCTTTAAATAAAAAGTGACATTGAGCCTTGTCCCTCGACACCAATTTAACTTTGCACCAAATGACTGTTAGTAAAAACAAATGCTTCACATCATGATTTGTTCAAAACATTTCTTTCCATACAAATCATTGTTTTTATTTTAAATTAATGTTGTAGTTGCATGACACGTTCATTTAAAAAAAACAAACAAAAACAAAACCCTATTAATTCTATTCTTGTTTGTGTTTTTCCAAACAAAGAAAGTACAGATTGGAATACCAGCTTGATAAGGAGCTTTGTAAAGAGTGGGACTATCCTCAAATTTGGAATGAGACCCATCCCTAGTCATCAGTGCTGCATGCAAGCAATGTTGAGTCTTTACCTCAAAAACCCTCTTCTGGCCTTCATCTGGTTCCCGCAACTTGCAGGTCCAATTTTGTCCACCCCACAGGGGAGTAGTGTTCTTATTAATTTAAGGCAGATAAGGCATTAGCAATGTGGCAGGCTTGCAAAGTCATATTCTTTGTGCTGAAGTTCTCCTCAAAAGGGTTTGCTGTACTCTGTATTGGGAGTGCTCCTCGGACTGCAGTTTCCATTCAAGGATGATGAATTTGACGCAGGTGAGTGGCCCTCCCAGAAAAGGGTCTCACTAGGTTTGGGGGGACTGGGGAAGGACTTTGAGCTGTCATCGATGGAGGCCTGGTTAAGGGGCGGTGGGGGCAAAACAACAGAAGCGGTCTCATTCCCGACCCAAGCCTCTCCAGAGCACTGCTGTGTTGGCCATGGGCCATTATACCAGCGGTCCTCTCTCAAAATGTCCGGCAGCAAGGTGCTAGTCGGGCCAACCACGGGGGGGCAGGGGCGGCCAGAACAAGAGGGCAGGGGTGGGGCACTGGGCGGTTGAGGTGCTGGCGTCCGAGGAACGGCATGGTGGTTTGTCTCAGTCTCTTGCAGACAGTGAATTGGAACTGCTGTGGGAGAGAGGAAAAAGGCAAAAGTTGTCAAATGATGAACGAGAATCCTTATTTCCACCAAGCAGTGAAGGTGGATTCACTTTTGTACATTCGTCAATTTTTGTGAACAGGGGGCAGGAAAATTTCTGAGAGAAGCCCACATCCGGTCCGTTCATCACTTAAGCTCGCGATATTAAATTACCAGTAACTGCCTGGGGATTGCATATTCTCAGATAAACTACTTAATGAATGCCAGGGAGGTCGAGACACAGCCGTGGAGCCTTTTCTGCACGATGTGGAAGGTCTTCTCTGTCCAACATGGTTCCTATTCTTAATAATTCCTGAGCCACACCAGCGCAGGATGGTGGCTCTGCCAAGCCCATTGTGACGATGTGTGTGTCCTAACTGATTCCAACTGGATATGTGTGTCAGAGTGCAGATTGATAGGAAGATGTTGAGCCAGGAGGAAAGGTCATAGCGACACAACAGCCTCGCTCAAGTCACACATCTCATTATAAAAAGGCACCAAAATAACCATTCGGTCCAGTGGTTGTGTACACTACAGCTGTAGCAGGGTGGATGTAGGCAGAATTCAATGGCGGGTTGGACCGCAAGGTTGACTTGTAAGTTGATATAAGTAAACGCGATGCCGACACGGCCTTCAAATTGTGCAGTGGAAATGGCATTCAAATTCATCATCCAAAACACAATCAAGTCAACTGTACTACTGAGAGGAAAATGTGGCTTGTGAAGACTAAGTGTGTTACGTTCAATCCATCCATCCATTTTCCGATCCGCTTTATCCTCACAAGGGTCGCGGGGGGTGTTGGAACCTATCCCAGCCGTCTTTCGGGCAGTAGGCGGGGGACACTGAACGGTTGCCAGCCAATCACAGGGCACACAAACGAACAACCATCCACGCTCACACTCGTACCTAGGGACCATTTAGTGAGTGTTCAATCAGCCTGCCATGCATGGTTTTTTTTTTTTTTTTTTGGAATGTGGGAGGAAAACGGAGTACCCGGACAGAACATGCAAACTCCACACAGGTAGGCCGGAGCTCGAATTGAACCCAGTACCTCTGCACTGTGAGGTCGACGCGCTATCCACTGGACCACCCGTGTGTTATGTTATTTGACAAAAATCTCCAAAGTTTTAAGCCATCCCAAATGAACAGCGAGGTTCACAACTCAACGTTTCAGTATTAGCAACATTTTGTTCAATAAGCTGTTGGGAATAAAGCCATTCATTTCCTGCTTTTGATTTTGCCTGTACTAGGGCTGGGCAACTTATTGTTTTTATCGAGTTTACTGCCCAGAACAATCTCCTTTAAATGTATTTATTTATTTTTTACCAGCTTCCCTATTTCAAAGTGTGTTCTCTGTGACGTGCGCTGCTCCCACTAAAACCATGGAGAAAAGAAAGGATCAAATTTGTAAAAGCAGACTTAGTGTTGCCCAGTTCGTGACGTTTAGCATGTATTTTTTCCAAAAAGCAACTCGCTATTTGTAATCGCCCCCCCCCAATAATAATAATAATTAAAACAAAAAACAGAAAAGACATGAGAAGCATAATTTTCCGCATGACAAGAAAGGAGATGGAAGATAAGCACAGAGTCAATCCATGCCACGCCAAAGACATGGTGCTTATTTTTGTTGTGATTTATTAAAATGTTGGAAAGTTTTGACCCAAAGTATCTGCTTTTAGGCCGCAAATATTTTGCTGAGGTCACCTTGCCTCACATGACCATTCATGAGAAACAACTGTGCGAGAGCTGGACGTGGTGTAGTTAATCTTGGTTAAATTATTGAATATATGATAATTTATTAAGAATTGTACTTTAAACATTTTGACAAAAAGGGAGATTTTTAACCTTGTAGGAAGCATTTATTTTCACAATATTGATGAAGAATAAACTTCTTTTACTTCTGTGGAAGTTGATGCAAGTTAACGCTGGGGCGAAACATGATGGTGAGCAAATCGTGTTTAGTATCAGGAGGTTTGTTTTCTTTTTCTATATGGGAAAAGAGGAAAACATTCATTTAAATCAGAAATCAGGACAAACCACACCCTGACCACTTTCACAACATAGTGTTATCAAATGCAATAGCTGTATCACGATAATGATTTAACTGACACTTTTCGAAAGAACCATGTTTATTATTGTGGTTGAAGTTGACTGGGGTGTAAACATTTGTTATGTTGTGACTGGTCTAACCATTGATGTAAACTTTTCTCTAAGTCGGCAGTTCTAAAACCTTTTTTCAATGTACATCTTTTCGTAGAGAGGCTTACTGACTTGTCACTTCAAGTCATGACACAAAGGCATGGAAGTACATTAGGGCGAAATAAATGTATCCTAAGAAACAAGTGAGATCAGAAATAGACTTTTTTTAATGCCACAGACCATGCTAAAGGCCTATTTGTTTGATTCTTTTACGGCAACAATGACAATTTTTGTTTCAAAGTGTAAATTTTTGCGGTGAAGGAATCTAATAGAAACAGTTTCAAGTAAAAACAAAACAACAACATATAATAATACATTTTATTTGTAAGCGCCTTTCACAGCACTCAAGGACACTTTACAACCAAGAGCAAACAATAAAACCACAGATAAAATTATAAATAAAGAAGAGATAGATTTAAGTTGAATATGCAAGTGTGAATAGGCGGGTTTTGAATGTGGGAATAGAGTCAATATTATGAATATTGGGTGGAAGTGAGTTCCAGAGTTTGGGGGCAGAGCAGCTGAAGGCTCTGCACCCCATTGTGCTGAGACGGGCAGAGGGTATAGCGAGGTGGAGGGAGGATGAGGACCTGAGTGAGCGAGAGGGAATGGAAATCTGAAGAAGATCTGACAGATAGGGGGGGCAAGGTTATGGATGGCTTTGAATGTATAGAGAAGTATTTTGAAATTGATTCTAAGTTTGACAGGGAGCAAGTGGAGCTGTCGGATGATGGGGGTGATGTGATGGAAGGAGGGGGTTCTCGTGATGATCCGGCCTGCTAAATTCTGAACAAGTTGAAGTTTATGGAGGAATTTGTGATGGACGGCGAAAAGAAGTGAAATGCAATAGTCGATACGGGATGTAAGGATAGCAGTAGTGTGAGGAGTGAGAGAGGGACGGAGACGGTTGATATTACGGAGGTGGAAATATGCGGACAGGGTAATGTTATTGATGTGGGAGTGGAAAGATAGTGAGCTGTCGAGGATGACACCCAGACTCTTAACCTGAAGGGAAGGAGATACAGTGGAATTATCAATTGTGAGTGAAAAACTGTCGACTTTGTGTAGGGTGGATTTGGTACCGACGAGGAGGAGTTCTGTTTTATTGCTATTTAGCTTGAGGAAGTTATGGGTGAACCAAGATTTGATTTGTAAGAGACAGTTGGAGAGGGAGGAGGGTGGGAGGGAGGCGTCGGGTTTGCTGGAGAGGTAGAGCTGGGTGTCATCCACGAAGCAGTGAAAGTGTATACCAAAATTGCGAAAAATATTGCCAAGGGGGCTGAAGGTAGATGATGAAAAGGAGGGGACCAAGGACAGAGCCCTGGGGTACACCTGAGGAGACGGGGAGGGATTGTGAAGTGAAGGAATTGAGTTGGATAAACTGAGAGCGGCCAGTGAGATAAGAGTGGAACCAACTTAGGGGGGTGTGGGTGATGCCAGAGAGTCTATTAAGGAGGATGGGGTGAGAAATGGTGTCGAAAGCTGCACTCAGGTCAAGGAGGATGAGGATGGAGATTAATCCAGAGTCTGCTGCCATGAAAATATCAATTGTGATTTTTATGAGGCCTGTTTCTGTACTGTGACGGGGACGGAAGCCGGACTGGAATTGTTCATAAAGACTGTTGCAGGTGAGGTGGGATTGGAGCTGAGAGGCAACAATTTTTTTGAGAATTTTAGAGATGAAAGGAAGTTGAGAGATGGGGCGTAGGTTATTGAAATCATTGGGATCTGAACCGGGTTTTTTCAGGATTGGGGTGACAGCTGCAGTTTTGAAAGGGATAGGAACAATTCCAGTGGACAGAGAGGACTAAATAACGGCTGAAATGAATGGAAGCAGAGAGGCTAAGCAGGATTTGACCAGAACTGTGGGGAGGGGATCTATCTGACAGGAGGAAGTCTTGGATTTGATGATATCTGAGATTAATGAGGTATGGGTGAGTTCAAAAGAGGATAACAGTTGGCAAGGGGTAGGGTGGTCAGAGGAGGGGAGTGGTACAGAGCAGCCCAGGTGCTGGTGGATTTTGTTGATTTTTTTCATTGAGAAATAGGAGGAGAGTGTTGCAAGTGTCAGAGGAATAAAAGTGAGGTGGTAGGGAGACAGGGGGTTGAGTGATTCTGTTCCAGAGAGAGAAGAGAATCTTCGTATTTCCAGCATTGGAGAAGATGAGTCCAGAGTAGTATTCTGGGTTCCCTTGCGAGATGGAGTCCTTGTAGGCGGATAGTTGAGCTGTGTAGATGTCCTTGTGAGCAGTGAGACCAGTTTTCCTATAGAGTCTTTCAAACTGCCCGGTTTTGGATTTCATGGAATGGAGATGAGGAGTGAACCAGGGGGCAGACCGGGTAAAAAAAGACAGAGCGGGACTTGACAGGAGCGAGCGTATCGAGGATGTTAATGAGACCAGAGTTATATCGGGAAACCAAATTGTCAGGAGTGGAATCTGTGTCCAGAGTCAGGGTGGCGATCCATGAAGTGATGGTATGGGGTAATTTGGCGATTGAGAGCTGGAGGGTAATGTTAAATGAAATGAGGAAGTGGTCCGTTATTGGAAATTCATCAGCAGTAAAGGTGGAGGGGGTAAGACCAGAGCAGTAAATCAGGTCCAAGGTGTGACCTTTGTGTGGGGAAGTCTATAAACTGATGGAAACCAAAACTGTCAAGTGAAGAGGTGAAGTCAATGGTAAGAGGAAGGGCAGTGTTGTCCATGTGTATATTAAAATCTCCCAGGATGATTATATTTGGAGATAAAGAGGAGAGATGGGTGAGGACAGCAGACAGTTCATTTAAGAAGTCACAGTGAGGTTTGGGGGAGCAGTAGACTATGGCAATAATCGTGGGAGTGGGTCCGGATAATTGACAGGCAAGGCATTCAAACTAGGAGAGTGAAGGGAGGGAGACTGGAAGTGCTTTCCACTTCTCGCGGTATAATATCGCGAGACCATCTCCGCGACCGAAGCCGCGGGGCTTGGACATGTAAACAAATCCCGGGGGAGTTGAGTCGTTAAGTTGTGAAAAGTCGACAGGAGTTTGCCAGGTCTCATTCAAACAAAGAATGTCAAACTTACGGTCAGTGAGGATATCTTGGATAAGATTAACTTCCCCGTAAGCGAACGAATGTTGAGTAGCCCGAAGTTGACGCTGGCAGTGTCGCTATTGCGAGGACCGTTAGCCGACCTAGCCAAGCTGGCTAACACACGATGGTCGACGGACCGGCCGGCGTTTCTGGGTGGCCGACGGGAGGATGACCAGAAGGAGGTGATGCCTTTGGATCGATCGCGGTGGAAGCCCCGACGACACCCATGGTGGATGTATTTCCGGGAAGGAAGGCGAGCAATGTCCGGGAACTGGTGCAAAGCAGGAGGAGGGCCCAGCCACTGGAAGCAGAGCCCGAGGAGCTCAGCCACTGAGTACTGCAGTAGACCCTCGACAGGTTGATGGAGGATCGACAGGATGGTCCATGACAGGAGGGCCCAGACACAGGCCCTGTTAAGCCCCATCATGGGGCACAAAGGAGTGGAGAAGGCACGGGGCCTGGTCCGAGAGCCGAGCAGGTAGGACGCTGCGACACTGGGACGAAAACGGTTGAGGGTGCGAAGCAAGAGTGGATTGGGGGCTGGAGTGGAATGAACCTTCGTGTATGAAGACAGTAATTTCGTGTGAAGACAGTAAACAATCGACCGTAAAAAACACTAAAAGTTGTGGGAGAGCAGCGGCATCCAGACGCGCCAGCGTTCACTCAACCCGGACATGAAAAAAAGCACGTTTTGATATACAGTCAAACCTCGGTTTTCAAACGTCTCGGTTCTCGACCAATTCGGTTTTCGACCAAAAATTTTGAGTTTTTTATGCCTCAGATGACGAACAAATTTCAGTTCTCGAACAAACTGAGTACACTTGATTGCACCATTTGACTCCTCTCCCCTTCCTTACACGAGGAAGTGACGCTTCCTCGGGTCGCTTTCCATTGTGAACAGACGTGTTCAATAAACATTTTTATTTTAAAAAGAGTGTGGTTTCGGTTTTCGAACAATTCGGTTTTCGAACAGCCTTCTGGAACGGATTATGGATGAAAACCGAGGTTTGACTGTATATCGATCGATATATATATATGCTCCTGTCTGACAACTGAAATAAAAAAATGGAAATTTTTAAAAAACGCAGGCCAAAAACATTCCATTTATAACCATGTATCCATCTATCTCTCCAGCTTGTACTGGGTCGGGTCACAGGGGCAGCAACTTTAGCAGGCAAGCCCAGACTTCCCTCTTCTCAGCCATTTCTTCCACTCTTCCTGGGGGAACCTGAGACATTCTGAGGTTAGCCAGGAGACATTTTGTCTCCAGTGTGACCCGCATGGTCCACAGGGCCTCTTCTCAGTGGGACGTGTCCGGAAAGCCCTCCCAAGGAGGCGTCCAGGAGACATCCTAACCAGATGACTGCGCCACCTCATGTGGAGGAGCAGCGGCTCTACTGTGAGTCTTTTTTGGATTACAACGCTTCTTGCCCTTTGAACAAAGGACACCCTACAGAGGACCTCATTTCAGATACTTGTATCCACAGTTTGTTTTTTCAATCATGACTCAGAGCTCGTGACCATAGGTGAGGCTCTTTCACCAGAATGGACTTCGTAGAAAAGGTTCCGTCAGTCGTCATCTGTAACTGTGTTTTTTTTGTTTTTTGTTTTTTACCCACAGGTACAGATGACGACTGACGGAACCCTTTCTAAGATGGAACTTTCCTGTACGACTGAGAGCCTCCACAAGCACCAGAATGGACTGAAACAGAGATGAAAGATGCTACACTGATCTGCCTGTCAATCTCCTCTTCCATTCTTGCCTCATTCATGAACAAGACCCCTAGATACTTGAACTCCTCCACTTGGGGCAGGATCTCATTCTGATACAAACCCAAGCAAGAAGCAGCGGGAGAAGAAATTTGGATTTCTTTGGAAGAAACATTCTGAAGAGAAGCAGCTCTAATTCCCTATTCATAACCAGGTTGTTGCCACAATGGTTTTGGTAAATTTGATCTGACTCATATCAAACACGCACGCACACAAGCGATGCAGACTCTAAAATGTCAGACATAGGCACATAGAGCAGGGGTCCCCAACCTTTTTTGCCCCACGGACCGGTTTATGTCAGACAATATTTTCAGGGACCGGCATTGAAGATGTGGCGGATTAACTCATTTACACCCTTTGACGTATAAATACGTCAATTAGCGCATAGTCGTTCCCTCCCCATGACGTATTAATACGTCAATCACGTTTTTTCATGGGGGAGGGTGCAAGAGAGTCTGATGCAACTTCTCACCAAAGGATTTGGCTTGACGGCAATGTTAAGTAGCAAAAAAATGGCCATCGGGTGGCAGTGGTGCAAAAATCCACGAGGATCACGCCGCAGAAGTAGTAGAAAGGGCGTATAGTGGAGGAGGGGCATGTGTGGATAGTGGATTGGAACTTTAGCAACTAGCAACGATGGAGAAAAGGAAACAACTAACTAAAAAGGATTGTTTTTTTTTCGGTATAAAAGCGTCCTCGAAACAAAACAACAAAGGAGATGGTGTTTGTGTGGAAGAGAAGATGACGCTTTGGTCACGTAATCGAAAGCAGCACACGTCAAACGAACGTCAGCCTGCGCAAACGGCGTGCTACACTCGGCCCGCATAGCTCACACCGAGTTTCGAGCTCATCTGATGAAGATGAACATGCTCCACATCAGAGACCATTGCTTGGCAGAGAATTTTGTGCCGCCCGTGGCGCACATCGCCCACAAATCGTCTCCCCGGCGACTTCCAGCGATGACGGCAAAGAGGCTGCATTGCTTCGCATGGCCGACGCCGGGCACACGTCAGCGATTCGCTGGAATCATCTCGTAATGACGACGGCGAAAACGATGAATTGGAGAGCGATTTGGATCCCAATGTGTCGGACGAATACGTGCCTTCGGACATGACGGAAAGCAGCTGAGAGTTCTCACCAGAGCCGCTGGAACGAGGAGGTAACTGCTGACTAGCTTGCAAGTTCCCATTCAAAACTTC
>CAAKHF010013219.1:0-18024 GCA_901007745.1 Hippocampus kuda
GGGGGGGGGGGGGGGGGGGGGGGGTCACGCTCAAGGTTTGCTTCTGATCCGCAAATGAACGGCAATTCAGAGAAGATTGAATTGACACAAGGAACAAGGCGGCAAATTGTCTTTTGTTTCGAGTGAGGAACGCGGGATCCATTGAATAAATCATAAAAGCAATGCAAATATCCGCCGCTTGACATTTTAATTCAGTTTTAGCATTCTTTGGAGGTTTGCTTTGTTTCACACACACTAGGACACTAAATTTCACTTTGCTTCAGTCACGCAACTACGGTGGTTCAGTGCGCAGTTATCTGCATGTGTAAACATGGAGAAACAAGGGGGTTGCAAAACCTCGACAAACAAGTCTTTCAGCTCTGAATTTCAACCGAACTTTGTCTCCCGGGGCCTAACAAACTCACCGAGGCGCATTCTTGATAACACCCGGGTGCTCGGCCCGCCGCGCTCACTGGAAGGTATTTATAAACGCGTTTGACGCCGCGCCAGCGGATTTCAACGGCCGCCTCTGATAGAGACGCCGACTCGTGCCAGGTGCCGGCACATCTGTTGTTCCGACAGCAGCTGCTTTCGGCAGGGACGGCGGTGACAGTCAACGCCAGTCGTGTGCCGTATCGGGAGCCAATAAGAGCCATGGCACCCGGCGCGATCCTTTTCATGAGCGCCAACGTAGCATTTGACATCTTCAGTCGGTTAAACGGAAAAATTCAGATGCGCCGCGCTCGTCGCGGAAAACCCAAATGAGAGTCTTTAACTCATTCAGTACCAGCCAATTCTAGACCAAGTCTGAAAAGACGTTTAAAAACGTCTTTGGGAGTGAATGAGTTAAGCTCCCGGTAGTCAACAAAAGGCTCCGAACGAACGCAGGAAGAAGATGCTCGTCTCGTGACCAATCAGCACCTCAACTGCCGAGCTCTCGCGTACCGTTTTCGCATCGGCCGCCATTTAACGCCCGTCACAGTTTCTATGGAATGAGTCCCTGTCGAGGCCCGAGGCTGTACAGTGGCGGGGGAGGAGGAAGGCGTCAGCTGACACAACTATGTCACGGACTTTATTAACTCTAAAGCCTGACACAATCCGCAAGAGTGGGACACAGTTGTAAAATATTCCACTGGAGGTAGATGAAGTCTTTAAACGCGGTGAGGACAACATTTTGGGACGTGACTTTTAAAAACCGGCATGAGCTGATTAGGACCTGACAGAGGAACATGTAATTGGACCAGACATTGGAGGGAAGCGGTGTAAAAAAAAGGAAGAGGGGGGGCGGGGAAATCAACTAAAAGCAAAGCATAGCAGCTTTTTCTCTTGCCATTCAACTTGAGTAAGTGCCATGCCTGAAACAGACTGACAAGCAGGTCAGGTGGACCCGATGACTCAGACTATTTAACCTTTTTGGGGGCAAAGCGATCACAGTCGGAACGGTATTTTGCAGTTTGTTTTATTTTTGGGGTGGGGGAGGGACTAACCGATTCTCAACGGCAGCGGTCAACCGAAATATTTGGCTACAGCACTGATCAAAGTGCGTTACGCTTGCTTCTCTCATTCAGTACCAGCTAATTCTAGACCAAGTCTGGAAAGACGTTTAAAAACGTCTTTGGGAGTGAATGAGTTAAGAGTGCTACAAGAAAGAATGCCAGCGTACAGTTCAGTTGTACTTAACTTTTATGTTCACTTTATCTTGAGCAACTGTTGACAAACATATTTTGGAACTATTTTTATGTAGCTTTGATTTTGATTAAATCAGTCTTGATTTTTTTTCTATAAACGCAGTCATACTGTGCATCACATTACAATTTCTTACAACGGCGACCATATTATGTCTTAACACCGAGTCCATTTTTCCCATCAAATCCAGAATAGGATATGAGCAGACGGCGTGTTGATTTATGGATAATATTCACATGGAGCTATATCTCATTAGCGCGGTATGGAGAAAGGACACGGAGAACTCGGTTCGGTTCAGCAGACCCCCTGCGGTGGCGAGGGAGGAAAAACAACGAAAAAAAAAAAGTCAAGACGGCGGCGGACAATGCGGGTCAGTGCAAGAACGCTGCCGAGTCAGCAAAGCTCCACTCAGCGTAATCCCTGAGTGGCGCTCCAAAAAAAAATAAAATAAATAAAAACGCACACAATCCAAACGCACCCAAAGGTGACGCCTCACATTCCGACAGCAAGAGGGTGAGAAAAAGCCCTCGCCGCTCATACTGCACCTACCCCAGCTCTCCCTACCCGCCAAGTCCGGCGGACAAGCTGGCCAAATGTGAGTTTTTTTTTCTCCCCCCCCCCCCCCCCTACCCGCTTCCGCCTCGTGCCAAGGATTCCCTCCCTGTTCCAACCACATGCTAGCACCCAGAAGCACGAACACACTAAGACGGAAGCAATTTCGCCCATCATCACAACGACAACTCAAAATCTTTGTTGTATAGTAACGGTTGTTTGGCTTTGACGCTATATTGTTCACCATTAGTGCCCCCTGATGCAGGATTTTTTTTAATCTACTTTCCTTCCTTGGGGTATTGCAAAGATGGCTAAACATTAGCAGTAATGCGTTTGGACATTCGTTCGAATTACAACCTGCCAAGCAACTACAAAGTCAATGGCGATAAACTGGTATTATTACATTGGACAGTAAATGTTCATTACCGTATTTTCCACACTAAAAGGCGCACTGGATTATGAGGCGCACCTTCAATGAATGGCCTATTTTGTCATTTTTTTCATATACAGTATTGGATGCACCGCATTATAAAATGCAATCTACAATGCATCCACTAGATGGAGCCACGCTCAAGGAAATGCCAACAGAACATGACATGACACTACACCCTGATTTACATAGCGACGATCAGATGTCAGTAAAATTTATTTCACAAAGCAGCGACACAGTTCACTTAACTGACAGCAAGTTAGAAAGACATTTTGGGGTTGACGTATTACCGTAATGATCATACGCAAGGCGCATCGGATTTTAAGGCGCGCTGTGAGCTTTTAAGAAAATGGAAGGAGTTTAGGTGGGCCTTTCAGTGCGGAAAATACGGTCATATGTGCTGAAAGAGGCTCGCGTTTACTTCGGATGTCACAAATAGCGCCGAGGTCTGGCACAAAGCCGCCTCGTGTGCCCGTCTGTCCAAATCACGGGCGGCCGGAGGCACCTTCTTAGCCGTGACCTGGCACATCCCCGCAGTATCATTTCGCTTAGGATCAATACGCACTCGGCGGCGGCTGACCTACATCGGAGGACTTCGAATGACGGGGATGCCAGAGACGGGCCGGTGGCGAGGCGTTGCCTTTCCGCTCTTTGCCTTTTCATGAACAATTCAAACACAAGAGTCAACGTATCGCTCTGAAAATTTAACAGGCAAATAAAAAGGGTATAACCGGTATCACTGCTCTGTCGCGGACACCTGAGGAGAGCTTCGGTTTTAATCTTTTTGTTGGAGGCGGTGTTTCTATCACAATGGTTCCGGGTTTTTTTTTTTGGTTTATCATTATCATCATCATCATTATTATTTTTCTTATCATCGGGGCCTGACCGATTAATTAGCAGATGTGAACTCATTAAAAACCGGCAAACACATGACAACATGAGACAGAGATCACCAAACACTGTTCCTAAAGCTTCCGCTCATCCTTTTTATTACGAGAAGAGAAAGCCGTGAGTGAACAGATTGGGCGAGTCGAAACACTGGTGTCAGAAGTGGGATCCATTCATTTGTCGGCCTGCCTGGATTATAATGCCTTTATGTGAGTTTTACCTTATTCTTTTTTGTTTTTTGATTAATGTGTTTTGATTTTATATTTGAAGAGCATTTTGGTTACTGAATCCACCTACCGAAAAAGTGCTTTTGTTCTGTGTCAACAATAACAGATTTGAATCCACTTTAAGAGACTCAAATAAAAATATGGACAGTTTATTCAATACGATGTGAAAGCTGAAATATTTTTTTGTAATATCTGCACACTGGTGTTAACCAGTTGTAAAAATTGCTCCACTTAAGCATATGCGATTTCCTAGGATAGGCTGTTTGTAATTGACATGAGCTTTAGTCCTCCTCCAACTTGTTCCGTGTGATTTTTCTCCCCGTTATCCACGTCTGATTGCCACCTGACTGGGACCTTCGGAAGTGCCCGATTCCACGCACGGGTTATTCTGATGAAGCAACATTGACTTCATCTCGCCCTCCCCCGACACCCACTCCCGGCAGATACTGTACTGTGGATGGATGGGCTGATTCCAGGTCAGTTTAAAAAAAAACAAAAAAAAAAAAACACAATGACGGAACGCCTCGGAGAACAGTGGGGGTAAATAGTCTCACTGCTCCTCTTTCGTAACGGCGTCCCATCAACCATAACCACCCCCCTTCCCCCCGCCCCATCCCTCCATCCTGTCACTACTGTAAGCCTGGCCATTACCCCCGCGGCTCATCCCTCACACCCACCCAGGACCTGTCACATGGCTGTTTCCATGGCAACACCAACGCAGAGACAGCAGGGTGAGGTGCCCAAGCTGATGTCAGCGGGAGGGAGGGATGAAAGGAGGAAGGGAAGAACGAGTGAGGCATCCTGTTGAGAAAGCACTGCGGACCTCACACAAGGACTGATGGACGGATGAGCTAATACAATCAGGCTCGCGGCGACTGCTGTTTGTTTACCGCCAAATAGCCACGACTCCATACACTTGCGCTTTCCGTCACGCTGATAGTTTGGGAAGGGTTGCATTTGCCAGCCATTTTGTGCTGAGCGTTACCGCCGCCTACAGGACGGGAGTCGACAGGAACGGAAACGACGTGTTCCGTTTTTCATCAGCCAAGCAAATGGTTCACAAGTCACAAATTCACCTTGAGGCCACGTCGGGGTAGGATAAAGGCCAATTCATATGTCACACTTACGATTCCATATTGAGATCAGGCGTGCCCTGCCGAGAACTCAAGTAGGATTCATAAAGTCGCTCTTTCCTGATGATAAAGAAGACTATATGACCATGAGTATGCATGGGTCAATTACCAGTTTTATGGTTTACTCAGGTTTTAAAATGTCAGGATTTCAACAACCACCACAAAAAATAAAAAAATCTGCCTTCTTTAGGCTCATTTTGTTGTCGGCACATTCCAAACCGGTAACATTTCAAGTTTTGCAACACTCCACGAATAAGCTACGCGAGCAATGGAGCCGCCGCGGCTCAGATGGCTACATTCACATCTTGCTAGCAGCTAGACAACTGCAAACTGCACCTTTGAAAGAGTTGCAAGACAGCCATATAGATGCGACTCATTGCCCACATTAGCATTAACTTTATGCTAATGGGGAATGAGCGAAGCTATGTGGTTGTTTTCCAAACAAAACATGTAATTCTCTTGGTTTGATGTTTAGTTTGGCAGTCAACTTAAACTTGGAATTTGACGAGAATGCCGTTTACGTTTTGGAGTGGGATCCTGCAAAGACAAAAAAAAAAAAAAATCACCTTGCTCCGGAGAACAAGGGTCACATGATTACAATATCAGTCAGGTGATGCAACGAAGCCTTCTAATCACAGGGCAAAGGGCGCTTATAGGTCATAATATCCATTTTTTGTTTCAAATTATCTGCGTAATGAAGGAAACATTAAATATTTATCCACACGGTAGCCCCGATTACCTCTACGGGGAGTTTGGTGGTGAGACGGAAAGATGAGAGATTTTGCCGCAGTGACAGCATCTAGTGTGAAGTACAAAAATCTTGCATGGAGAGTGACATTTGCTTTTCACCCAACC
The DNA here is from genome assembly GCA_901007745.1 of Hippocampus kuda. NCBI lineage: Eukaryota > Metazoa > Chordata > Actinopteri > Syngnathiformes > Syngnathidae > Hippocampus > Hippocampus kuda. Next base: position 5,751 of record CAAKHF010013219.1, read on the forward strand.
GGGCAGGAGAGTGGTGAACCTCACACCCCAGTTCTGGCACTGTGGAAGTCTTCAACTGCAACCCTTTATGTACCTTGATATTTCCCCCAAAGCAAACATGAATGGGGGTCAACTTCATCCTGGCCATTTTTTTGGTACCTTCATATAGCCTGAGAAGCTGGCTAACTTGAGGGACCAACGTCAAGCTACCCATTACTTATTGGAACCTTGATACCACCCCCATAGCCCCAAAGTCCTACTGTACCTCAGCACCAGTTACATCCACCATTTTGCAAGCTTAGCAGAATACCCCTACGCCCAATTTACATGCCACGTCTGTCCGTCTCCTTTGACTTGCAGTGGTCTGACAGAAGGCCGCGACTCCTTTCCAGGCCCGCAGCTGTGCAACATGTCATGTCAAGGACCCATGCCGGTGATGTGACAGGAGGGCCGGCGTGTGGTCAGGTGGGCACGGGGAAACCGCTTAACCTGTTCCCTGAGATGCATTCCGCCTGCATTAGTGGCATTGACGAGTCACTGCAAAAGACAACTGTTTGTGTAGTCTAGAACCAGTCAAGCAGGAGGCCCTTGTACAGGTACAGTAATCCCCAGCATCCTAACAGTTTACTAAGAAATGCACGCCTTGACTTTGTGCTCTTTTGAAAAACATAAGATGCCGCCAAAGCTCAGTTTAAACATAAAGTAACAGTAGTGGTACAGTCATTTGTGCCAATGTATAATACAGCAACAACTGAGCCTTCGATAAACCTATGTGGGGCATGAGCTAAGTTGGGTCGGGGTTGATCATGGAGTTTTCCCTGCAAGTGCATCATATCTTCTACAAATGATTTATTTTTCAGGTGTAAAATGACACCAAAATGTTTGGAATCATACGTGGGGTTCGGGGGTATATTTATAGCGTGCAAGAATAGCTATTAATGCAGGCAATTATAAAACAACAACTCTTTAGAAGGCGTCAATTACTCGTGGTTTTTGCGCTATATAAAAGTGGCTTTACTGCGCACGTCGACTCGAGCAGTCACGATAAAGCGAAAACGTGAATTGCACAGCGAGATCCGCTTGCCATTTCGCACACTTGCACAAAAACCCTAACACTCACTCACTGGAACTGTTGCCAAACTCGATAACGCGAAGCGACGTGGCAGTTTGGCTCCCTTGGCACAATTCGGCTGTGATTTCATCAAGTTCTGTGATGTGACCAGTCGCCAAAAAAATATAGGGAGAAAAACACATTTCAAACAGGCAAGCCATGTAGCTCTTTAGCATGCTAACTACGTTCGCACTGACCCAACTTCGTCTCGTACTCGCTCGCTCAGCAAAAAAAAAAAAAAAAAAACTAACCAAAAAAAAAACCCCAATACAAAGTACATTTATCGCCCTGTATAACTGAGATTATAAGGGTCCCGTTGTTTTTTTTTAACACACCGTTGACAAACATGGCCATAAAGCGCCTGTAAACTCGCCCTCTTAATGCGTTTTAATTGATTTCGCGGGGTAGATAGAAACACACTATTGACACCAAGAAGCTAAAAAGCTAAGTAAGCTAAAAGGGAGCCCGAGTGCGTTGCGCTCCGACGACCGAGATTGACGAGCTAGTGGCGGCTGTGGAAGAGGAGGAGGAGGAGGAGAAGAAGGAGGAGGTGGTGGTGGGTGGGGGTTGCTGGTACCGGGACTCGTCGAAGGAAAAACATCAAAATGCCCACTTACGTGTTAACGCTTGAGTCGTCCGTCCTCTTCGGTGTTAGATTCTGTGCGTCATGGGCTGAGCTGACCTTCGCGAAGGCGGCGGTGGAACGACGTTAGCGTTGGCTAACTGTGCCGCCATGTCACTGCTGCGAGTCCGCAAGCCACCGCTGAGTGTTTATCTGGCTGGTAGCTAGGCTAGCTTTTTTTCCCCTCCACCCCTCCTCCTCCTTCTCCTCCTCCTTCCCCCCCCGCACCAAAGCGCATCACGGGGCTCCTCCGGCAAGCTACGACCACCGCCGCCGCACGGTCCACCAGCGATTCCCGTCTCCCTTTCAACGTACTTCGCATTATTGTTTTCTTTTATTGTATTTGCTGTTTTTGGGCCACAATGGCTACTTAAGTAGTCGTCCATATGTTAACGTGTTTAAAAAATGTGTCGAAAGTGCGTTTTAAAACAAAAAAGGCACGTTTATTATTTAAACTTTTATCAGCATTTCACAAAAAGAATCATTTTACTGATGGTACTGGCACTTTTTTCCACTTAATTTGCTGTAAATCATTGAGGAGTGTTCACACTTCTTTTTGTAAAATTGAGCAACACCGCTCCCAAGTGACCAAAACAGGAACAGTTTTTAAAAGGACCTTTTATCGTGACCTCGAGATCGTGAAAATCATGTTAACCGTCCCATTAAAAACGTAAAAAGTCTAAATTACTTATTAGAAATCTTTTCAAGCTTTTTACGAAAAACAATATTAAAAACCGCAGTAGCCTACTTACTGTCAATCAATTGAAAAAAAAAAAGTTGTGTAAAATTTTGCAACCCAGCTATCAATTGACCACATTCAGAACATGCCTAGAAATGACCAATGACGAATGTAACTGTACAGTAGTTTATAAAGCGATTGTGAGTCTTCTCCATCAATGACTACATTATACTGCCTCCAGGTGCACACCTTAAAATACCCATTCAACATTTAGTTATACAAGTAAAATGCACATTTGATTTGCAATCAAACAATTTACCTGTTGCCAATGTGACTCATCCTCCCGATTAAGCTCCAGTGAGAGACATCTTTTTCAGTGGCATAAAAAAAAAAAGCCATCACATCAACAGTCAATCTGATTTATTTGGCACAATCAAAAACTGGAAAACCGTCTACATTTTTACAACAAATCCCTCTTCTCATAAGCAATAGAAATGCAGAAAAAAAACCGCAGAGTTCCCTCTCTCCTAATAACTCCTTGAATTAACTGGGAGCCCTCATCCAGCACCGACCGGGTGTTTTTATTTATTTCTTTATTTAAAAAAAAAAAGAAAAGATGTACATCTACCTGCATGTTTCAACTTTGTCAGACAGTGACGCAGTCGTGTTTGCTCGGCTGCAAAACAGAACTCAAAGCTATGGCTGGTTAGGGTAAGACACGAAAAGGAAAGTGAAGTAATTCATACAAGACTTTTTTTTGTGGGGGGGGGGTGAAATGAAACAGACATTTGGGGGCATCAAAACACACAATTTTAAAAAATGACACACCCTGTACAAACGATCTGTATCAATAGGCACTTTTTCTTAAATAAGGTCTTTTTTTTTCCTTTTGCAATAGTTTATTCCACAATTTGTTGGTTCGTTCCCACCCAAAAATGGCACAGCGGCGCGGCCTTTCCGACGATTCATAAATCCATTCGACGGCCACTTGGGAAGCTTCTTGAGGAGCGAGAGGGAAGGGGCCCTAACGAGAGGGAAGGGCTATTGACGGAGCATCTTTTAAAAAGACTTTTCTTTCCGGGATCTTGGTGAGTCTGCGGCGTGGGAGTTGACGCCATTGACACCGTTGGCTAAACACAAACACACACAAAGAGACGCTTGGTTAGAATAACTACTTAAAGGGGAACTAAAGCTCCCTTTTTTCGCAAGTATGGTAAGAAACTTCGAAGTCATAAGGATTCCCAAGTGTTTATTGGGCTCTATTACTGTTTATATTAAAAAACAAAACTCTGAAATGGGCTTCACCTTTCTTTGCTTTGCTCTTGGAGGGCCCCTGTTTCTTCTTGAGGGTCTGCACTGAGGCGTGCTCCCTCCAGCGGCGCAGCTGAAAGTTGATAAATTTCCACATCATGAAGGCCTGCGTCAGACACACACCGGCCAGCACGGTGATCCTAGGAAGAAAGGTTGTAAAGGGGGGAGGGGGGTGGTGAACAACCACAGATAAAGAACACAGAGACAGACGAAAGGCTGCTTGGTGCAGACCGACATTACGCTCACCTCACGAAAAGAACGTTGAAGTTTCCCGTGGCCAAATCGAAGCCTTGGTTGTCTGCTTTGGCGAGGCCGAAGCCCACCGTGAGGACGGAGAGGGAGAGCGTGAGGAGACGCCCGAGGACGAAGAGAGCGGCCCACACCCTGAAGCTGAAAACCACAGGATGTCGAATGAAATGTGACATATGGGGAAGTAACTTTAAAAAAAAAAAAAAAAAATTCCTTTGGGGGAAAAAAAATCTTTCACATGGCATTGATTCAAATTCATAGCGTCCATAAAAAAAAATAGTGACAATAAAAGTCAATCATTTGTGGAAAAAAAAAACAAACTGACGGATGTCATTTTATGACTTTCGTCCAAGCTTTTGTTGGTGAAACGCTGATCTTACCCCAGTTGTCTGTTCTCGTTACTGAAATAGACAAGGCGGGAAACGTGGAAGAGGAGCTCGACAAAGTAGTGCAGCACGAGCAGGACCAGACCAAGACGGTTCAAACTGGAAAACAAAGAAGACGACCGTGAGGAAAGGCCAACTTAACTTCATTTCGGGTTAATGAGAGACACTTAAAAGGGTGCCAGGTATGTGCTGACTCATGTAACGCAAGCTTGAATGCGATTGGTTCATTCTGAAGAGAAACATACTCAGTCGTTAAGAGGGTGTGCACACTTTTGCAACCCGCGTGTTTGCTGCCGATTCAAATAAGGCTCTCTTGGTTGTCTTACTTGAGGATGTAAGCGCCGGCGATGTGGACCAGGTACAGGAAAATGTAGACCAGCTGGCGTGGAATATCCTCCTAAAAGTGGTTTAAAATTTTTTTTTTTACAACACATAGTAAGTGTGGACTGTTATGTTGAGTCCGACATTAAAAAGCAATAAGCTATCATCATCATCATCATCATCATCATGTGCCATTACCTTTTTTGTCTTCTGGAAGTAGAGTTCAGGGAGCGCGTGAAGCCAATAGCCAATCTGGCAGATGTAGTAGAACTTCATCTGCAGCCTGGCTCGGCAAGATTAACGTGAAGAAGTTCAATACCATGAATATGATTTTTTTTTTCCTCCCCCACTCCATGTTGTTTTAGTGAGCCATGTACTTACGGCATCAGCATGTGGGGGTAACCTTCCCACAGCGAACTGGGATTGAACAGGAAGTTCTCCTGTGACACAGAAAAGAGGGCCGATCAAATGCAAGGTAAAAAGATACAAAGAGACAACAATATTTTTGTTTCATTTTCTTGGGCAGAAATGTTGGAATGCAAGATAAAAAGCTTTTTGTTACTAAGTTACATGAAAAAGTCACATGATAAGAAAAAAAAAAAGTTCTGCTGAAACAGATTATGAAAAAAGGTCACGTTAAGAAAAAAAGGCAGAATACAATAAAAAATTAAAATGATCTGATTTTAAAAAAAAAGTCTAATTACGAGAAAAAAATTGTAATAAGGAAATAAAATGTCACAATTAAAGTCGCACCAAGAAAAACTGCTTTGATGAAAAGTCAGAAGATTATGAGAAAAAAAATGCAATATTACAATAAGGAAATATCACCAAAAAGTCATTCCGAGAAAATTGAAGTCTTAAGATGAGAACCCTACCACCAAGAGCGAAAAATTGGATTAAAAAAAAATAAAGTTCTATGAATATTTTTTTGTTAAAATTAATATTAACAAAAACGTCTAATGGCGTGACAAGTCAGAAGTTTCCGATATGATGAAAATCATACAAAAAAAGTACGATTATCAGACTAAGTCATTATGAGAACAAAAACAAATTTCCATGTGATGGCAAAAAGACAATGAGAAAAAATTCTTAAAAAAAGTCCCAGTGAGAAAAAAGTTATTATGTTGTGAGACTTCTTGTAAGATTGCAATTTCTTGATTAAAAAAAGCGAACAGGTAAAAGTTTACCCAAAAATAAATAAAATCCATTAAAAAAAATATGCATGACAAAGCACATTTTGACAGGTAGAAACAAATACATACAGAGAAGAGGATGCTTGCGCCCCAGCCGAAGGAGAACAGGTAGAAAGCGCTGAGCTGGCCCGACTCGTTGAACTTGCTGTGTTTGGTTTTGGAGAAGTGTTTCTTCCGAATGATTTTCTGCGAGCCGACACAAGCAATTAAATGAGAATGCGACGCAAATTGACGCGCGCACGCGTGGCACTTACGTCCAGCACGTACTCCTGGATGATGGCGTGCATGATGATGGCCACCAGCATGTAGAAAAAGATGGTGGCCAGGTCTTTGATGCCGTGGTGGAAGTGATTGATGGCAGTCTCCTCGGGGCCTTTTTTGCCCGCAAAACACAGACACACCCTGATTATTTGTCGAGTCGTCTTTACAAACCATAAAACAAATGCAAACAATATATTTGTTTTTTTTTTCTGCAAAAGATGGCCAATTATAGTACCTCCTAATCAGGCAATGCTGCTCAGGTCTTTCCAAGGGGGGTCTGCTCTCACAGGACCGGTCCTGCGGTGCCCCCTAGTGGCTTGGCAGACTTCCATTTCACTGCACAGCATTTTTTTTTTCTTGCCAATTTTTAAAGTTCAATCATTTTGGAATTTCACATTTTTGGGGTGGTGTGTAATGTTTTGCTCCCACTTTGTTGCTGTGATTGTTGCACTTTTTTCTCGCGTATGTGTTTTTTTTTTTGATGCAGTTATGCATTTTCTTTTTTTTTTTTAATCATTCCTGTGTTTGCACAGTACGGCAGTTTGCAGTGTGTATTACTCAGATCTAATTGGCACAGTTTAGCATACTATGCATAAACCGGTGATCGATTTTACTGTTATTGTCGATTGATAAATGACATCACAGATCGGAGCTGCAAAATGAGACAGTAAAGCAAACACAATCTCGTTCAGTCCAGGGAGGCTCTGCATTCCAGGAAGTTTTTTTCCTTCCAAATTGCCCCCCCCCCAAAAAAAATAAAAAAATCCATATTGGTCAGGACCTAATTTTATTTTCCAAAATGTCACAATATTTGTTTAATTTAAAAAAAAAATCATAATGTAAGAAGAATGTAAAATAAAAAGCAATTTTTTGGAATGACGCCATAGAACAAAATATTTTAATCACACAAACCTGCGTAAATGTGCAAATCATTAGTTCTGAATTCTACTTTCTCCATGTATATTTAAATGCAACTTACTGAAGTAGCATCTGTAAATAAGTTACAATCTTGCCTGATAAGTAGTCAATGGAACCCTGACGTTATCTTTAACCTCCCCTCGCCCAAAAAAAGGAATAGAAGTTGGTTAACCTTGAAACAAACTGCAAAAGTCAACAAATGCAGGCATGAGATAGGATTAAAATAAAATGTCATTACTTTCATTCACTTTTAATTCATCTTACCACTTGTTGAAATGGTGACGTTGTACTGGACGGTGATGAACAACACTGCAAACTTGGACGTGACCTGTGAATTTTGACATAAAAGGATATAAGAACCTAAAACCTAAAAATGTCATAACGATTTTTTACACTGTCGAACTTCGACAGTCGAAGAACTTTTGAATAACTTTTGCTTTCATTAAACATGTTGCATTCAAGTCCCATGGGAATCAGTAACTTCAACAAACAAACACGTGTCGCCACAACCTGGTCATTATCGATTATTTGTTTTCCATTCTAAAGTTTTTTTTTCATTGATTAATGTGCATTTTAAGGCAATACAGTGACTTAGTGGTGCGTTCGTTGCTGCATTTTTACGACAGCGTTGCATTCACATACATAAACCGTAATTGTTTAAAAAATCTTTTAATAGATTTATGAGAGAATGCATGGGAATGTAAAGTTAATTTAAGTTAATTAACTCCTTTTCGTTTGTAGTTATTCTTCGACTCGGGAGGAGGGAGCGAAAAAAAAGTTGCTGTTCGTCGCTCGAATGAATGATGGCAGCCCTCCTGCGGAATGCCACGTAACACATTCAACGATACGCGCAAACTACCCACAAACCGCGTTTTACCCAATCAATAATCACAAAGAGATCGATTAGGTTACAATAACGTTTCACGTGCATATTTTTCTTTCAAGAAAAACAGTGCTGCGTGCAGGGATTTAAATGCATCGTGACTTAAAGTGCGCTTGTTGATTCGAGTTGTTCACAAACTTATAAGCATCGCTTAAAAAACGGGGGATTAAAAAAAAAAATCATATATTGAACTTTATGTTCATTATTGTGGGGGTGGTTCTTGGCTGGAAAAAAAAAAGAACCCCGAATGGAAAAAGGGACAAACTTCACATCACGAAGAGGAAGTTACACCGCTCAGAAAGGCGAGCAAGAACCGCGCCACGGTCGCTCGCAGGCGCGCAGCGGCGAGCCGAGCCGAGCCTCCGCCTGCCGGCGAGCTGGCTCCCGAACCTCCACCGCGCGCCTCCGTACACTTCTACGCACCCTCAAATCGAACGTGTGTTTTACCAATTTACCTCGAACATCAGCCCGAGGAGGAACACCATAGCAACGCATGACACAATATCGGCATGGTTCTGGATGACGAATTCGTGGCTCATCACCGGCGGGCTCTTGCTGCTCTTTTTCCGGATACCCATATCCACACGATTGTGCGTTACTCCTTCGACGGCGGCTTTTCGCAATATCAAATTTGGGGTGCTTTCGACGCGGAAGCGCTTGACGATTGCTCTCCTATTTCCGAGAAGCGCAAAAGGCCAAGACAGCGATTAAATGGCGTGTCACTCTTGTTCTAGGAGTGGGAGGGTCCACGCCAGGGAGAGTTTAGGGCGCCGCGCTTGACTCTGCACAGGAAACGGCTGCGTTGCTAGATCGCCGCCTACAGCCTGGGAAAGGAACTGCATTTTATTAATATTTTAAAAAATCACCCACGTGTTCCCTATTCACAGTCCAATATTTTCATGGGAAAAAAAAATAGCAAAATATGAAAAATGCTTATTGACTGTTTTCATCAATTTGCCCTAATTATTTTACAAATGTATTCATTCAAGCTTTATTTTTCCAGGTAAGGCAATTGAAAACAGATCATCATTTGCAATGGCAATCTAACTGCAGACAGCAGAGTAATGCAAGGCAAAATAAAAGCATATGAATTAATGTGACTGATCATGCTACGGCCAATGAGTAAAAAAAAAAAAAAGTTAGTTTTTTTTAGGGTTTATCTTTTGTCAGTAATAAGACGCTTTCTGCAAAAGCCACTCCCATAAACAATGCAGTCGACACCCTAGAAACAGGTAAACCCTGGTCCACCAATGTGGAAGAGGCCAATGAAACACCCACGCCTGTCAACTTCATTCATTTGCTTTATCTGACACGCCTATTCTGACAAAGTATGGGAGTAGAAAGCACAAGTATGTTTTCAAATGTAGGGAGTAAAAGGAAAAAGTTATCAGAAAATGAAATACTCAAAAGTATGGAAACCTGAAAAGACAACTACGCCATTGTTGTTAATGCTCCCTGGGTTACATTGCTCCGCATCGCCGCTCTACCTGCTTTATTTTCCGCCTTACAAGTCCTCAACATCTCATTTGACAAATCAAGATGCCAACCACGGTTTGTTTCGATTTCCGTCTTTTTTATATCCTGTCATCCGTGAAGTTTGAAAAGTGACATTTTCATTGTGTCAAAGAACACAGCTGAAACTCCACTCATCTGTTTTCAAAATGTAGGGTGCAAAAGTAAAACGCTGTCAGGACAAATAAATACCCGAGAAAAGTCCAGATGCCCGAATTCCGTATTTGAACTTTGTTTCTTCCCATAACTGGTGATGACATCACGTCCTCGTTAATCAGTCAAAGAGATGCACGTGCACAGGACAGTCACAACATTGAAACGCTTCACTGTAAGGTGGAGCTCGTCACACATTCCGATGAAGAGGACGAGAGAGGAAGAGGCCGAGACGGATTCTGTCTGGGACTTCCACTTTTGATGAATGGATGGCAACGCGTCGGAACTGCTATGCACAAAATTGTCAGATCCGATGCCTCTTGCAGTCCAACTCAGATGCTCCAAACGGACATTCGGTACACCAAACTGCGATGGCTTCTAACACTTGTCGGACTTCTCCTTTACGTCGGGGACATCTGGACAGACCTCGGATTGTCCATAAAATACCTCCTGGACGGACAATACATATGCTCAGCGTTGACGTTCTCCTTCGTTCTGTCCGGGCTGCTGGTGACTCAGATTTTCAGTCACGTCTGGTACGAGGATGACCTCGAAGACGCTTTGATGAACCCCCGAGGGCAAGCCACCGTATTGGGAATGTCGAGGTGCAAACTTGTGGTCTTCCACCTGTGCGGCGCAGGTATTATCACAAGGTAAGGTGCGACACCGGTGAGGAAACACCCCCCAGATGGGAGAAACAGAAAGTGCAACAGTTTCTGAGAACACAGGGAGTGTCTCGTTGTACTTTGTACCTTATTGTCAGGTATTCTAGATATTACATAAACCGGTCGAACCACATTGAGAATGCATTTTTTCTCACCATGGAAACATACCTGCCATCGTATTCATCACGTAAACATGCATTGAACTTCGATATAACCGCAGCAATACGCAGGCCGTAAACCTACAACTTCCTGGACCCCGAATCTAGTCCTTACAGACTGGACTTTATTGTGGTTTTAGTTGTCCCTCCACCACCCCGAGGGCTCTCTCAGTTCAGATATTTTCGAGCATTCAGTTGTTCTACTACAAATATGTAAAACTAATTGGAGATGCTCTCAAAGTATGCAGAGTTTTATCAGCAGAAAACATGGACTTTGACTCTTCTTACTATATTGACCCTGTTTTTTAGGTACTACCACCTACTCAAAAATGGCTTCAAAGTGGTCTGGAACCTGACTGCTTCGCTTAACCAGGAAGAGAGGAAGGAAGCGCACCACCGCCTGTTTTGCCAAGCCACCGACCTGAGCATGCTCAAACTCTTCGAGGCGTTTTTGGAGAGTGCCCCTCAATTGCTGGTCCAGATCTACATGGCGGAAGACCAAGGCGAAGCCTCAATCCTGCAGTGTAGGTTTCAGAGATGGTTTCCTAATCTTGACTCGGTCTGACCTTCTCAAAGACTCATCTGGTCTCATTTAAGTCTCAGCCCATCAGGTTCTTTGTCTCGTCTTGCTCTCAAAACATCGTGAGTATGGATGAGATCCTGATATCAAGTCCTTAGAATCTTGTTCTTGACTTAGCCTTAGGTTGCCGTAGTCCGGTTGAAGGACTCTGTCTAAACTCAAAGCTTTGGTCTTGACTTGGACTGAACGCATATCTTGGACTAGACTCGGTCTCAACTCCTCAAAGTCTTGTTTTCAATTTGGTTTTTCACTTTGTTTCACATTGCCCCTGCCTTAGTCTTGACACTTCAAAATCTTGGGTCTCAGTTCATCTGGACTTGATTACAACATTAGGAGCAGCACTCTCATCTAATCTGAAATTTACAACTCAAAATCTCATCTGTCTGTCCTGTGTGCTGCCCTCCAGGTTTTTCTATGGTCTTCTCCTGTTTGAACATCGTCTGGGCCCTGGTGGACTACCGCCGATGTCTACGCCGGTCACTCCCCCACATCCAGCAGATGCCCTCCGGCTTACCCACCCTCATTTACCTCCTCTACAAACTCTGCACCATTAGCAGCCACATCCTCGGCTACAGCCTCCTTCTGATACTCACCCCCTACTGTGTCATCGCCTTGGTGGCTATTTTGTGGCTACTGGGGACAATGTGGTCACACGTCCTTGGCACCAACTTCTGCTCCACCAGAAGACATGAGTTTGTCTACCGCACCGTGGTTGGTTTCATCCTGACTTTCACCTTTTTTAACGTCAAAGGACAAGACACACGGATAGCAATGACGGTGTATTATTTCCTCTATTCGCTTATTAACATGACGTCGCCGTTACTTTTGGCGTTGTTGAAGCCGGAGGTGCGGGCAGAAACGTTCTTCTTCGTGATCAGTGGGGTAATCGTTGGCACCTCCATTCTGGGATTGGTCTTCCTGGTGTTATACTACCACCTTCTGCATCCGAGGGAGGAGAGGCGGCAAGCCGACGAAGTGGACGGAAGTGGAAAGCAAACAGAGGAAACAGGCAGGATGAACAACTTCCTGCAACCTTGATGGAAAGTTAATCAAAATGGCCGACACCATACGTCGGTGATGGCATTCCACAAACATGGCGGACACCCAAAATGGCGCACGTGCTTGAATGGAAATCAGCAACATTTGAATTGTGGCAACTGGACTGTTCTTGGGTTGTTGAAAGAGTCATTTCGTTGAAAAAGAAGAAGATGGCATGTTTGATGAAAATAACAGCTCACAAAGATAGTGGGTATGAAACGCTCAGCTTGACATTTCTTTTCCTTTTTTTGCCAC
>CAAKHF010013220.1:0-16837 GCA_901007745.1 Hippocampus kuda
AAAATGAGTACACATTGATTCTGAATGAAAGTCTAAGATAAGATAAGATAATCCTTTATTTGTCCCACACTGGGGAAATTTACAGCCTTCAGCAGCAAGATTGTAGGTAGAAAGAAGAGAAAAGTTTAAGAGAAAAGAAAACACAGTTAAGAGATAGTGGAGCTAAAGTTTAGAAGGAAAACAGTATCATCCACAGATGAATCTAATGAAGAGCAAAATTGTTCATATTTCTTGTGTAAATGTAGAAAACATTTCAAAAGGGTCGAGGTGGGGTTGTCTGATTTAAAAAATGTAGACATCTCATTAGAGGAAATAAAATTTTAATGACTCACATATTGCGCAGAGTGTGACACACCTCACAGTAACAGGTTTCCTGCAGTAATGACTCATAATATAAGTCTGCATGTTCAGATCAATAAAGGCTTCACTCAACACCATCATAAATTAGAAACCACCAATTCAAACTCCCTGTCAGGGTTTCATGGTCCCAAATGTAGTTGACGAATTCATTGCTATAAATTCTCTCAAAAAGATGACTGAAGTTACATTATACATTTTTTTTGGTTTTGTAATACGGTACTGGCCCCATTTTGTGACTCACGACAGGAATTGTCCATCCATCCATCCATCCATCTTCCACCGCTTATCCGGGGTCGGGTCGCGGGGGCAGCAGCTTTAGGAGGGAAGCCCAGACTTCCCTCTCCCCAGCCACTTCTTCCAGCTCTTCCTGGCGGATCCCGAGGCGTTCCCATGCCAGCTGGGAGACATAGTCTCTCCAGCGTGTCCTGGGTCGTCCTCGGGGTCTCCTGCCAGTGGGACATGCCCGAAACACCTCACCAGGGAGGCGTCCAGGAGGCATCCTAATTAGATGCCCGAGCCACCTCATCTGGCTCCTCTCGATGTGGAGGAGAAGCGGCTCTACTCTGAGCCCCTCCCGGATGACCGAGCTTCTCACCTTATCTCTAAGGGAGAGCCCGGACACCCTGCGGAGGAAACTCATTTCGGCCGCTTGTATCCGGGATCCGCTTGTCCGCTTTGGAAGGAATTGTCAATGATGGATTAGTTCCTCAATGACTTTAATTCATCTTTGTCAGGACCGTAATGAGAATCAGGTTAACTGTAGAGACACCTTCAGTTTATTTACAGTAGCTATCCCTAGAATAGTGTTTATTCTTGTCAAAAAGAAAAAAAAATATCAGCTTTGACTCTCAGAGGCTTTTTCATCCAGAATTTAATAAAAGAAAATTATAAATTCAAAACAATTATCTTTATAGTATCCATACAAAAGAGTAAGAAGTAAAACAGATGGCTCAAGTGAGAAGCTTACTTCTAAAAAGGATGAATCAAAAGTACAATATAAAGGAAAAATAAACATAGATGCCACTTTTTTGAAGAACAAAAGTAAATATTTGGGCTGTGACATACGCGAACCTAAAAATAACAATTAAAAAAATACAGTTGAGCATGCAAACAGGATTTAAAATCGACGTTGTTTGTTTGGCACATAGTCCCCCGGTCCGGGCAGGCCTCTGGGGAAGCCACCCTGACCTCCTGGCATGTTGGCATTGCCCTGGCCCACCATGAGGGGAGCGTTCTCTGCCACCATGCCAGAGGGGCCCATGTGCATCCTCATGTCTTGCTCCCGGCTCTCTCCCTGGAAGCTGCCCCTGAAGCCCTCCTGCTGACGCTTCATCATCTCTTCATTGCGGATGCGCATTTCCTCCTCCCTCCGCCGGCGTTCCTCCTCTTGACGGAGCTCCGCCTGCTTTCGCTTCTGCACTTCTTGGCTGTGGAGCTCCTCCATCCTGCGCAGCTCCTCCTGCCGCCTCAGCAGGTCTTGTCTCATCAGCATCACCTGATGCTCGTGTCGGGCCGCCTCCATCTCGGCTTCCAACTTCTCCTGGGCCTCCTTCATGTTGCGGTCCACCATCTCGTATTGCTGCTTCTCCATCTCCATCAGGGCCTTCCAGCGCATGGCATACTCATACTCAAAGGAGCCAGGCTGAGCAAATCGGGGAGGCTGCTCACGCTCTTTATGGTACTGCTGGTTCTTGTTGATCAGTTTTTCGGACAGACCCTCCTCATCGTCCAGCTGCTCCATAGGCTCCACGGTAACGGGGCGAGGGAAGGCAGTAAGCAGATAGGCGCCGTCGCTGCATTTGTCCAGAGCCTTTCTTGCAGCTGGTTTGGAGGTGTACTCCACTATCCCCTTTCCAGTGGGCCTCCCTCGGTCGTCCACGATGATCACAGCTCGCTCAATCTGTCCAAACACCGAGAAGGCCTCCTCCAGCAGCTCATTGGACACAAACTCGGGCAGATTCTTTACAGACAGAGCAGCACCGTGTGTTGCGAACCTAACGCGAATGGGTCTACCTCTGAACGGGGCATCATCGAGCTCAGCTCTGGCGATCTCTGCGATTATTCTTGTCTCCAAGCGGATGAAGCCAAAGCCTCGGTCCTTGTTGACAAAAACCTCGGTGGCCTTGCCGTACTTTGCAAACAGCTTTTCAATGTCTTCTTCCGTGACTCCGGTTGGTAGGTTTCCAATAAAGAGCCTACTGCGCTGAGTGAACGTTTTCTCACCGGGCTTCCTGAAGCTTTGCAAGTCCAGCGTGAAGGCCTCGTTCGGGCGAGAAGTGTCGCTCGGCTCCTGACCGTTAGCATTTCCACCTTGTTTCTTCTGGTCTCCCTGGCCAGACTGGCGGTTTGGACCATGATTCTGGTGAGGACCCCTGTTTCCTTGCATTTTTTTGTTGCAAGTGACTTAGAAACCGAGTCGATATATCGCCCGAATCTCTGTGCAGAGAGCGGCATACAAACGCCAGCTAAAATGGCGAGCCCTTGTGCTTCGGCGACCCTATTGTGACGTCAAACCAACGCGACGAATATATTTGAATCTTGACTTGGTATCGCAACAGCGGAAAACAATCATGACCATTTTTTTGGGAAGGGGCGGGTATTTTCTTTTACTTTTTTGCCTGCATCAAACATCAATTTGTTTCATATGTAGCATGCCCCATCTTCCTAAAATGTGTTGGGTGTTTTTCTTGCACAGAACCGCTTCTCGCGAGAATACACAAAAGCCCGGATATACGTAAAAGCAGAAACTTTCATAAATAAAGATTACCGAGTTTATTTATGACCCAAAAAAAAAGAACACAATTAATTTTTTAAATTAGTGTCCTATAATTCGCAGTGTTGTAGGAGTGCACCATTATGTGTTAGAATTTTCAGGTAGTAGCAGAAAATTTACAACCTAACGTGATTCCATAGCTATCAGCGGTTACGTGAGGTTAATCTTCATACTTCCAAAACATCTCTGGTAGAGCGGGCATTTCGCGGGAAGTCGCTCTCAAATTTGCGCAGTAATAACAAACGTTGCACTGACTTCACAGTGTCACGTTTTTTGATTTGGGCGTATAACATTCTTAGGCAGCCAAGGTAAGAAAGAGCTTCACCTGCCAACGTTTCATTCTATAAGTAAAACATGTTTGGAAGCGCCCACTTCTTGATTTTAGCGAGTCTGATGCTTTGCTAATAATCGAAAATGACATGATGTTCATTTACCGCATGGCGACATAAATTACTTCACTCCAACCTTTTGTAACGCCTTAATAGGACCACCATGTTCTCCGACCTGAGCGCCCCGAGGGACGACTCTTCTCTTCTCTGCCGCCCGAGCGAGGACCTGGCGCCCGTGTTTGAGAGAGCTTCCCCGGCCTACAGTCCCTGCTTCGAGCGCTTCGGAGTCGGGGAGCGGAGTTTCAGTCGTCAGTATGCTCATATTTATGCAGCGCGACTCATGCAGATGAGGCCTTTACTCACTGAAAAAGCCGAACAAAAGTGGGGTATGTGTTATATGACTGAGTGCACGATCACACACGCTGCAGTGTTTCTCAATCCTTATTGTATATATTTTACATTACAACATATTCTCCCGACACACCAAACAAAAATATTACAAAAACTGGATGCACGGTTAATTTTGTACTTTCTGCCATCTACTGGAAATACATCTGGAAATGCTCTTCCGTCACTATACACATTGCTAACATAAGCAGATTTACTCCGATACATTACTTGTAGTAAGTATTGTTCAATCCAGTCGATTGAATGTGGATAATCTCTCACAACAAACTGATTGGGAATCGCAGATATAAAGCATAATTGTTGTCGTATGGATGTTTTGTTTTGTTATGTGTTTTGTGTGCATAGGATCAGATGTGCTTGTCCGGAAACTGTGTGATCTTCAGGCAGGGGAACAGTGTTGCATTGTGGGAACTCTGTTTAAGCGTATGGACTTGCAGCCATCTATCCTAAAAGAGATCAGTGAGGAGGTTAGTAGTAGATCAAATCAACACTTGCTACATCCAGAAAGTATCCCTTATGTTTCACTTTTTACTCATGTTCTTATATTACACTACCTTAGTCCAAAATTTATTCAATAAATTTACTGCTAAATTCTACACACGACATCCCCATTGACTGCGTAAAAAGGTTCTTGGAGAATTGTGTAAATGTAACAAAAAATAATAATTAGGATACAATGGCCTAAATTGGCAAGATGGCCAAGATTTTGTCATTATGGAATGTTGTGTACAGTGGTACCTCTACTTACGAAATGAATTGGTTCGTTTGCTTTTGTCTGCTTTTAACAATTCTTTGAAAATGTCCAAAGCAAACATCAGCATAGTGGGCGACCGCCAGACTGGTGAACACTTTTCTGGGAAATTCACATTAATGTAAATCTATCGGAACACCTCATTGGCCGAGGGGCGAATGACGAGAACGCTGCATAGACACATATCTATCTATTTATCCATCTACACACATAGACACATACGATAGAGGTCGCTCTTAGCCAATGGGATGCCAGGATGATGCTCGGTAATAGCCAATGGCAGAGCAGCAATAGGTATGTTGCGTTCAGGAAACTCGGAGCTGCGAGTAGCTGCCAATACATTATTTTTACCTTTCGTATCTTGAAATTTCTTTCGGAACTGGAGGCAATATTTTCCCGTTGAGGCATTTCATAACTTGGAAATTTCATCTGAAGAGATGTTGGTCAGTAGAGGCACCACTGTATAATATTTTTGAGGAAATAATCATTTATTCCCTTTAGTCGTAAACTAAAAAACTAAATGTAGAAAGACTGGAGCGCTGTGAACGCTTTCCGGATGCACTGGCACCGTACAAACCAGATGTAGGTGAAATGAGCTTCTAACTTATTTTTCTCTATTATGTTGCCAACAGCACAACTTGCTGCCGCAGCCTCCGCGAGTCAAATACATCAGTGACACTGATGAGCTGATTCTTGAAGATGAGCTGCAGAGGATTAAACTGGAGGGCAAAATTAACAGAGATCGGTGTGTCACAGGTGAGAGAGCTTTTCCATTTTGCTGGTTGTCATACAAATTGATTAAGCACCTCTTTGATTGGTCACTGATGGCATAGTGGTACACTCACCTGACTTGTGAGCGGCAGCGTGTAATCAGTTCCCACTCGATGACAGCGTGAATGGTTGTTTGTCTCTCTCTGTGCTCTGCGACTGACTGGCGACCCATTCAGAGTGTATTCTGCCTTCCGCCTGAAATCAACTGGGATGGGCTCCAGCACAACCACCTTGTTCAGGATAAACAGTCTTGAAAATGTATGGATAGATGGACCTCATTGATTGCTGATGTTTTCTGCAGGTAGTGTTATTGCTGTATATGGAGCTGAGAGGAATGATGGGAAGTTCACAGTGGAGGACTTCTGCACAGCGGATCTCCCAGCACAGAGCGTAAGACCTGCACTCGACTGTGACAGGTAAACTCACAAAAAATGCTCACCTATAAAGCCTGCTGAACACTGAGCAACGTGACGAAATGCTTCTGAACAATTCAGTCACGTCCAGCAGTATGCAGGGTTCTGCAACTACATTTTGTTCATTACCTACAGAATGCAACATGATTGGCCGCGAGTCCAAATTTTGACTCACGTGTGAATGGCGTTGCAACAGCACAGATGTTGAAATGGCCAAAATGCTAGGTTAAAATTGCATGGCCGTTCACAATGCAAATGTTGTCAATGTAAGCAGCACAGAAAATGGATGGATATATTTAGTTTGGGCGGCCCGGTAGTCCAGTGGTTAGCACGTCGACTTCACAGTGCAGAGGTACCGGGTTCAATTCCGGCTCCGGCCTCCCTGTGTGGAGTTTGCATGTTCTCCCCGGGCTTGCATGGGTTTTCTCCGGGTGCTCCGGTTTCCTCCCACATTCCAAAAACATGCATGGCAGGCGGATTGAACACTCTAAATTGTTCCTAGGTGTGGGTCTGAGCGTGCATGGTTGTTTGTCTCTGTGTGCCCTGCGATTGGCTGGCAACCAATTCAGGGTGTCCCCCGCCTACTGCCCGAAGTCAGCTGGGATAGGCTCCAGCACCCCCCGCGACCCTAGTGAGGATGAAGCGGTTCGGAAGATGAATGAATGAATATTTAGTTTGTATTTTTAAGCATCCCTGATGACTTGACAGGCTCTGTATGAATCTCAATTATTATTATTGCTAAAGAAAAACAGATGTGGCATACGAGAAACTGAAGGTGAGCTGCTCATTTCCTCACGTCATTAATTTATCTTATAAGTGAACGCATGGAGAGGCTAATTGGTGTGATATCAAGCGAAGTGGGCATAAGTAGAGATGCCCGCATGGATTATGGTGATGATTAAGTGCAGTTGCAGGACATTTAAAGTGATGCATATTCCGTGATTTAGACTACAAATTTTGTGCTGTTCCTCCACTGATACACCAAGGTTTGTGGTGAGGGAGGGGTGTCTGTCTATATTGCAAAATTAAAAAGAGGTGGTCCTTTATTCGTTAGTTATTTACAAATTTTTCCAAAACAAATTGATACAATTGAAAATGCAACCTCGTCCTTGTCTTGTGTTTATATTATTTATAGAAAAAAATTGTTAAATTAGGGAAGTGTCATTTAAAAAATATACCTGTATATATGTGTCTCCTGATATCGTTGATCTGGTTCATACTTGTATAGGAAACTGCTTGTGAAAAGCAGTTTTGCCAGTTTCTTCATTAAATCTGAACACCCTTTTTTCTAACTGCAAAACAAAGATAAGTTATATAAAAAAGTTCTGTGTTTTACTGTAAATGTCTGTTGATATATTATTATTTTTTTTTTTTTGCACAGATTTGTGCTGCTTGTCTCAGGTTTGGGTCTCGGTAGTAGTCATGCAGACAGCATGCTAGGCCTGCAGCTGCTGGTTGACATGGTAACAGGTCAGCTCGGGGACCAGGGGGAGCAGAGCGGAGCGGCGACGATATCAAGGGTCTTGATGGCGGGAAACCTCCTCAGTCAAAGCACACAGGACAAAGATGGCTCAACTAAGGTGAGTCAAGCATGGGTCATAGCCTCACACCTTGCAGGCTGCATGTTGTTGGGCTGAGACTACAAGTAGCACTGAGGGTGCCAGCCGACTACGATAAAGGAAAATTAATTGCATAGAGACCGGTTCACTGTGAGATGTCCAGAAGTAAACAACTAAGACATTAAACCCGTCTATTTAAATGCACATGCAGCGTGCGTAGCCCACCCACTTCTTTCAGACATTGACTTACATCACTGGACTTTAAGTGTCAAATGGGCCCAACCATGGCCCAGATTGCCTTATGTGTTTTTGCATTTCGTTTTTTTTGCACTTTTGTATGTGTGTGTGTGTGTGCGTGCTCTTTCAGGGTATCATTAATATAAAGGGAAAAAAAGCAATACAAATATCAGATTAAGTACACTATCCCTTTTAATGTTTTTTTTTTTTTTTTAAGTTTTGCTATTAAAACTGTTACTTTCAAAACCTCTTGTTGTGCTGACCAAAAACAATTTACCGAGGTCAAATATTACATCTTCAGTATTTAAACCAAGGATGGGCAACTTAAATGATAGACCGTTTTTCATCAGCGCTACCCGGTGTTTGACAAAAACGGATCCCCGCAGGTGAGTCAATCACAATGGCATCACAGCACTGGTAATGCATTTTCAACGGCTCAGCAGCAGTAAACATTCATATTTTCAAAAATTCATCGAGGGCCACTCCCGAGTGTGGGCGAGGCCCACATGCGGCCTGTGGGCCACCAGTTGCCTCTCCCTGAGTTATACTTCATAATAATGAAGGTGGATTACTTCCAGGAGTTTATCTCATATTTCATTTCCATCATTGGTAATGGCGAAAATGATGTTGTATTTCGGCTAAATTAAAGGTCTAGGAATGTATTGTGTTTGACAGATCCACTGTACAGGATATTATTACCTGTATATGAGCTTTGATCTCTGTGAATACAATGCACTAATAACTTTGTCCTGTAGGGTGGTGGTAATTTTTCTACATAAATCACAGTTGTCTAAGTGTCACCGGCTTCATCGGCTTACTTGGTCCTACGTCAAATATGTTTTCCTCTGGTCCTACGTCAAATATGTTTTCCTCTATCAGTCTTCATGACTGACAGTATAAATCAAGTAATTACTGTATAACTTCTTGATTGTGTGTCTAGGCCAAGTACCTGACCAAAAAGACTCAGGCAGGCAGCGTGGAGGCCATTCGCTTGTTGGACGAGCTGCTGTTTCAGCTGGTGGTCAGTCTACCCCCCACCCCCTGCAATTGCAAATAATTAATTAATAAATAATTAATTAATTAATTAACTAATTAATTAATTAATTAATTGCAATTTGTTGACCACCCAATGTTACTAAAGACTTTCAGATGGGTGTTGAGCATCAAGGTGCTTGTTTGTCACCAAAGTGTGTGTATATCTCCCTTCCCTTCAAGACCTCAGTCCCAGTGGATGTGATGCCTGGCCAGTATGACCCCACCAACTACACACTGCCTCAGCAGCCTCTGCATCGCTGTATGTTCCCCTTGTCCTCTGTCTACCCCACACTGCAGCTGGCATCTAACCCCTACCAGGCCACTGTAGACGGAGTGAAGTGAGGAACAACACACACGCACACACTTTCAATTTTGGAAAAGCAAATGCCTCATCTTGTGGTAGCGCTATGCAAGATGGCGGAAGAAAACACTCGAGTCCAGCTACAGTACGAAAATATCTGTCCCGGGGAACCAATTGTGGCCCACAACATCTGGCAAAAAAAATTAACCATTTGTGGTCCATCACTTTTGACCACAGTACAAAATATACTTGGCCCAAAAATGCTATTCTATATTTCACCAGAAGAGGGCAGCAGACCAGTAGCCACACTCGAGTATGTGTTGAAATATACTTTGAGCGCGCTCTGCCTCTCAGAACACTTCACTCCTGCAGTTGTGTTAGGCGTCAAAGTGAATTTCCAGACGCACCCCTGGCTGCATGACCCATGTGTGGTCCTTTCTAGCCTATTTCTAAAATGAAAACTGCCGCACAGAAAAGGAAAGTTGAAGAGAAGGCCATCGTTTCCAAGAGCAAGTGGAAATTGGTACATTTTTTTTCAGTGAAATACGAAATAATTGTCTTGGCCTGATTTGCGAAGAGCCTGTGGCTGCTTGGAAAAAAAAATAGATCAAAACATACAATCTACAACAAGATGACTGGCAACAAACACCATGAACAAATAAAGCAACTGGATCGTGAATGGTTGGTCGGCCTCCACACATTTTTACTTCACCAAATCTGTCCCTCTTTGCAAAAAGTTTGGGTACCCCTGACGAATGTGAACAAATACTATTTACGTTGTAAAAATATTCAAAAATGTAAAAGTCAAATCCAATGACCTTGAACGAGATGTATTTTAATATGACACTTTAACCCCTTGTCTAATGGTGTTTGTTTGAGTGCCGCCAAAATCTGCTGATCTTGGCAAGTTGCGTGGTCTTCTTCATGAGTTTATTGAACTCAATCTGAACTCTTAAGTCATGCCCAAGAAAGTAAGACAGCTGGTCCATCTCAGTGTCCGTCTTGTTCAGCACAGTCTGCTTACTTAGATGCAGCCTGGTTGATGTCAGTGTCATTGGGAGACTTTGGCTCATCGAGTTGTTTTGCACACACTGTGTTTTGGGGTCAGAGGAATGGGAACTGGCTTACCACGTTTCCCCTGATTTGGGTTCCTTGAATGTATGCATGGTTTTTCCTCTATTCCCAAGAGCACCCAGTCTCCGTTCCATTATGGACCAGTCGCGTCTCTTACTAAAAATGCAAATAATAAAGACTAATCAACCATTCAAGGAAGCTGTTATTGTTTATAATAGTAGTGTTATGAAAACCTGATGTGTTAGAGTAAAAACAAAGGAACATTCTGAATTGGTGCAAAATATTATTAATAATTTTTTCATCAAAGATGCAAGTAAACTTTTCTAGATGTATAATAATAATAATAATAATAATAAATACAGGTGCTGCCCTTGCGTATCACTCTTCACTCTTTGCCCATTAGTTGGCCTACGGCCAATGAAAAGCATCTTCGAAATGTTCCAAGTGTTGCTTTATCACTACTGGTAAACCACACTTAGAAGGCATGTGTGGGTGTCATGATCTAATATCACAGGCATTTTAATGTAAATTACTGGAGCTTTCCTTGTGGGACTTTCCCTCTTGTCCCCATTCTGCACGAGGTCCCTATGATTTGTCTGAAAGCAGTGTTTTTCTTCTATCCAGGTTCCTGGGCACCTCAGGTCAGAATGTCAGTGACATTGTGCGCTACAGCAGTATGAACAGTCATCTGGAGATTCTGGAAGAAACACTGCGATTGCGCCACCTCGCTCCGACAGCTCCAGATACCCTTGGTGTGACAGGCTCTTTGCAGTTAGTCGAATCATCGAGATGACCACTTTCTAATCACTCCACGCAATATCTGTGGATTTTCTGTTAGGTTGTTACCCGTTTTACATGAAAGATCTGTTCATCTTGGAAGAGTGCCCACATGTTTACTTCAGCGGGAACGCTCCAACACTTGAGTCAAAGCGCCTTACAGGTTTGTGTGTACAGGTACTCATTAACAAAGGGACTTTACCTTGCTTTTATAGTAGGGCTGAACGATATGGACAAAATTTCACATCTTGATATTCATGCCAGATATTACAGATATGCCAGAAAAAGCTAAATATCAATCCAAAAGGATGTGCCAAGTGCAGCTTTTTAATTACAACTTACTGACAGTCATCGACATAAAGTCAGCAATAAATCAAAGAAGGACATTGAGAACAAAACTGAACGTGTAAGTCGAGGTATCACTGTAATAACGGTCACTTTTATGTAAGCTTTGCATTGCTTTCGAAATTCAGTGTGTGAATCAGTCGTGCTTTCACTTCACCAGGTGCTGATGGCCAGGAAATCCTTTTGGTGACTGTGCCAACATTCCACAGCACCCAAACGGCATGTCTTGTCAACCTGCGCACTCTTGAATGCGAGCCGATCAGTTTCTCTGCCTTTTCTGCGGGTGACGATGAGAGTGAGATGAACGTCAGCCACTGAGAGTGCTCTCGAGTAATCTCATATGTATTGAGCGTGACAGTATTGTAAGGTTTGCCTCAATTCTAGCTGCATTTTTTTTCCACCTGAGATGTACCAGCCATCTTTAACCTTCAGTTACATACCGTAAAATGTATTTTTTGTTGTTTTTTTAATGGAGGACGACACTGTAAATAATTACATCTTGAATTAAAAAAAATGTTTTAATGTGCATCCATAATAAAAATTATTGTATAAAAACACTGGATATTGTGTCAGAAAGATGCAGCACAAACACAGAAAAGATGATTAATTGTCAATGACGAATCATTGCCAGGTGTGATACAATATACAGTTCTTGAAGATTTAAAAAGTTGCATACATGAACTTTGTTTACTTGAAAGCCCTGCTTCCACCAAGCACTTCCGTTCGAGTCACTTCTGTTCAGTTGCATTTCCTCTGTAAATATTTGTGAAGGGTACCAAAAATAAATTATCCATACCACATATGGTAGTGTTTGGAAGCCAGGACATTATGTTGAATTGGCACTTCTACATGTGAAATCCAAAAGCATTTTTTTTCTAGTCTACGATTACAGCTGTTGCCACTCTGACGTGTTACTGCGATGTCAAACTATGGACGTCACAGATATAGTTCCAGCATTTAGTTCACTGACATTCAAGCACAGCATACTAAATTGAACTGTACAGCTTGATTGAGGGAAATATTTCTGGATTATTGAACTGGAGTTCAGAGAACTTGACAGCTATCAGCGCAGTGAGGTTGTTTTAATAGTCATCAATCTTGTACTCGTAATTGAAGTCCAGGAGTGAGTCTGTGAAGTCACCGGGCGTCGATGATTGTCCCTCCGCGATTTGCCATGAGTCATACCAGGGCGTGGTGGTCCCCGGCGTGGTGGCAACTGGCGTAGTTGTTGGTGGCAGGGTAGTGGTTGTCGTCGTTGATTTCAACCGCAACAACCTTTGCTGCCGGAGACGGCGAATACGAGCGATTTTGAGTCTCCTCAAGTGTTCCTTGCTTTGTTGTACGTTTGGTGAGGTTCCACCGTTCGCATTAACCACACGGCCATTGCTGTTGAAAACCGGGGGCTGCACTATCGTGTTGCCATGGCTGACCAGGCGAATTGGCTTGTTGCCATGGAGAGCCAAAATCTGTGGGCAAATGACAGAATAGATTTGTTTCTTCATTCGATGCCAAAATACCACTCTGTCGCATGCTAATATGATGTGCTCACCGCTTTAATGCGGTCCCAATTGGACTTGACTAAGTTGAAGCTGCATGTGGTCGCTCCTGCCTGGTAACCCACCACACAAAGTTTGGTCACGGAGGCGAAGCCATCGGCTTTGGCCGTTACGCGGTACTCGCCGGGGTTGAGCAGCCGCCAGTAGTCTCCGGTTGAAGCTACAGTGAGACAGAAGGGAACAAATGTTTGCTTTAATCACAAATTCGGCCATCACGTGTGATTCGTGCACTTCATCTGACTTGTGGTGATGTCGTGGTTTATCCCCTCGACAGACACGGTGGCGTTTCCAAGCGGGTTGCCCTGCTCATCCTTCACGATGCCTCGAATTCCACGATGAACCTATGCACAAAAACAGTTGAATTAGTGATACATAAAGATAATTTTTCTTTTGTTTCAGTATAACTCACAATCGCACAGGTACACTTTTTTTTACACTTCTGTAACAATCTAAAACAGTTACGATTTTTCTTGGATGTTATCATTTAGGACAGGGGTGCCCAACTCATGGTGCGGGCCACATTTTAGTTACCATTTCACTTGAAGTGCCGTGATGACTGAAACCACAGAAAGAAGTCAAAATAACTGTTGATTAAACTATTGTTTAAGTTACTATCATGAGGGGTTTGGTAACAAGAAAATGCTTAGAATATATATCTTATTACAAATGAGAATTTAAAAAATTTGGTAGACATTTTAGAAAGGATTGTGGAAGTTGACATGTTTGAGCTGCTTTCGCGGTCCACATAAAATGATGTGGCAGGCCATACCTGGCCCCTGGGCCTTGAGTTTGACACATGATTTAGGATGATGAATGTGAGCCAGGATCGATATCAAGATGACTTCCTTCGGTGGGGACTTAGCGGACTTATTCCACATTTTTATACCACTTCTATTATGTTGCAATTAAGGGAACTCAACTCTCAACTCAACTCAACTGTATTTATAGAGCACTTTCAGCACAGCCATCGCTGCATACAAAGTGCTGTACATGGAGCAATTTAACATATACAATAAACAGTAAAACAAATCGGTAATAAAGACGGTAGAAAGCACCAAACAGTAAAACCAAGAACAAATCTAACCATGAATAGTATACAAAAATACAGTATAATAAAGTGTGCCGCATACATCATTTGGGGCAGGTCAGACTCCATTTTTAAATAAATAAAACAAAACCACAAGTCAAATAAAATACATCACCAGAGATGCTGATTATTAAATGTATTCATGTGCGCACTGTGTAAACCTTGACAGATGTGTTTTGCTGGTCGAACTTGGCTTTCTCTGACAAACCAATCTGATGACGGTTAAAATAAATGCTGACATTATTGAATGTAAAATCTAATTGGTGAAAGATTCAGTCCCATTGCTAACATCATTTGAATTAAATCGGCCAGCACTATGGATTTTGGAGGCCTTGGGCAGATTAAAGTGACCGGGCAACACATTGAGGCTGAAATGTGATTGGCCAAAAAACTGCTAACATCCAATGTAAATGTAGGTCTGTGCTTCTGATAGTATTTGGGGCAGAGAAGAACTCACTGGCCCTGACCAATATTTCCTTCACAACCTCATTAATTCCAAGTAGTTTGTTGTCAGTGTGTGTGTCCAACCTGCTCCATGAAGATGAGCATGGCCTCTCGGTTCTTCTCCCACTCTCGCTGCAGCTCACTCTCATGAGGGAACTTATCACAGCCGAGGAAAATGGACAGCTCCAAGCAGTTGGTGTGCAGATAGCTGAAGTCATTCATGCCTGGGGAGAGAGAGAGAGACATTATTAAAAACTTTAGATCTAGTGTGCTTGCATTAGAAGTTAAAGCTGCAGGCAGAAAACATTGAACCTACTGGTCTCGACTTACTTCCGGTGATTGGCTTCCATTTGGCTCGATTGATGATTCCGTGCGCCCCTGCGTTGACGTCTCCGTGGCAGGACCCGTGGTAGTTATGTGTCATGGTCAGATGTGTGGACGCGTAGGACACGGCTAACCACCTAAAGAGGGACTCATCTGGGATCTCTCGCAGGTTATCCTCAGGCTCAGCGTAACGGTAGCCACCACTTCTCTCCCTGTCTTCCTCCTCCTCCCTGTTGTCGTAACCCTGGTGGTAGCTGGGATCGTAGCCGTGGTCATAGCCTTGGCCGTGGTCATAGCCTTGGCCGTGGTCGTAACCTTGGCTGTGATCATAGCCTTGACCATGCCCGTGGTCGTAACCGTGTCCCTGGTCATAGCCATGTCCTCTCCACTCATGCTCCGAATAGCCTTGATTTCTCCAGTCTTGATCCGGTTGCTCCTGGTATCCGTGTCCCCACTCGGACACATCGAAACTCTCTTCTTCATACCTGTGTGAAAGAATTTTGAATGAGGCGGATGCACAAAAAAAAAAAAAAAAGACGTCCAACCATAAGGCGTGAGGTCATACTGTCTCTTCTTGCGGCTGTGGGGCCTGTCCTCAGCGGGCTTGTTGGCATGTAAGCTGTCAAATGGGTAGGCCACAAATGACTCACCACCCTGAAAGTTTGCCCCCAACACAAACGGGTGGCTTTCCATCCAAGAGATGATGGCCCTGGTTTCAACTGCAATCTGGGACCAAACAGGAGTGTTAGGGCCAAACTAGTGAATTGAACACCTACCTGTATTTACAGTACAGAGGCCAGCACTACTAATTCTGACAGCCTTAGGCAGATTAGATTGACAAAAATACATAACATCCACATACAGCACAGTACTAGAAGCAGTGCGGCCAAAAGTATTTCACAAGAAATTTTTTAAAATTTAGGTCAGTACTTCTAATCCACCAGGGAAGGCGGACCAACCACTGATACATTCTTTCCACCTTGAAGAAAACCATGACACTTACAGAACTGTTATGTAGATAGTGGTCAGGTATGGCAACGTGGTGGTTGGGGAATAGTTTGGGCACCATGCCTCTTTCTTCTGCATCCCACAGGATGCTGTTTAGATCTGGAAAGTTCTGGAAAATGTCAAATCCATCATAGGTAAAGTGGCCGGTGGTCCATCCGCTCAGCTCTGAGCCCTGCAGCAGACAGAAAGCAAGAGGACACGGACAACCGAATGACCATCATTCACCACCATTCCCAGGTATCTCCTCTTTAATTTTTTTTTTTTTTAAAAAGCTCACTGCTTGAAAGGCTTCTTCATGTCCATCAGGGTTGAGCGAGGGCACCAAGTGGATGCGAATTCCATCCACCAGCCGCTGCGCTCGAGGGTTTCGGTCTGTGTATTCCTTGCACAAGTACTGCATGAGAAGCAGGATCATTTCCCGGCCCACCGCCTCATTACCGTGGAGACCCGCCGTGTAGCGTAACTCCGGTTCCCCTGAACAGAATGCCAAACAGGGCTGGAGTTTTCCATCAATGATAAACAAATGACACAAGCTAGTGTTAATCTATACAAACAAGAAACGCAAGGGGCACCAATCATTAAATTGATTCCCTTTGAACTGCTGGAAACTGAGATTTGAATTTTTAACAACAGACAGTAAAAGGCTATTTTCTCCCACCCATGCTCACCTATTTCATGCTCTGTGGGATTTCCAGAGATCACCATGGCCATGATGTCCAGTCCCTTGGAGCTGCGGCCCAGGCTGTAAATGTTGGTGATTTTGGGACACTCTTCATTCACTGACTTCATAAGCTGGACAGCAGATAGAAAGCCACAGTCAGTGTCACTATGTTTTGTTTTCACTGTCAAGTCTTCACACGTTTGCAGCTCATTCAACCATCCATAGAATCTTCACGCAGCTTGTCCTTAATTAGCTTCCACCCTGAAAACTTGTGAGCGCATGGAAGGCCATGTTGCGCTCTGGTGGGTTGACAGCTAGATATATTGATGAACCTGCATTCATGGACATATTTGTCACAACGAGGCTGACAGTGGCTGGCTTGATGTCACTTCCACTTGGTAATTAATGACACCTTTTAAAAAAGTTGATGTTGCTATATATATATATATATATATATATATATATATATATATATATATATATATATATATATATATATATATATATATATATATATATATATTTTTTTTAAACATTCTTTTTTTAATGCTAAAGTCAATGTAAAATCCTATTAAAATGTTAAAGGGAGAAAAAAAAGAAAAAAGCTCGACTCCGGGAGTGATT
>CAAKHF010013237.1:1592-19014 GCA_901007745.1 Hippocampus kuda
CTTTTGCTGCAACGTGCATGTCTGTATGGAAAGTGTAAGTGCCCTTGCAGAGTGCCTGCTCACCCTTCTGTTGTGACAGAGCAGGTGCAAATGAATATGAAACAGGCCGCCTGAGCTTTTAGGGTCGGCCCCTTTTGTGTCCACGCTCATGTCCAAAGCGTCATGGAAGAAAAGTGAGCCTGGCTTCTTTGTGTCAATTAGCACTCATGTCAAATCAAATGCACACCCAGAGAGAAACAACATCACAGTATGATGGAACCGCAAAATGTGAACATTTCCACTGACTTACCGAAAGCCACTGGCGGTTCTAGATTGTTTTATTTGGGGTAGCGAGATGTTCAGTTGAAAGGGCCGAGGCTGTAACCCCCCCACATGCACATGCATGCATACGCAAACACACACGCACGTACGCATGTCTAATTCTGGATTCATTTTCTGCATCCTCTGGCAAGTTTTATGCATGTCAAGTGAATAACAAGTTAAAGTTGAGCATTGACCCAGTCCGTGTGGGCAATGCAATAACAGTTCTTAACTAGGGCTGCCACAAGCGATTATTTCTCTTGTCGACTAGTCCCCAATAGTAGTTTCAATTAGGAGGCTAATCGGATCATATGTAAATCACAGCATAAGACAGCAGCAAACAGCTGCTCTTATATAAGCCTCATTAGCTTACTGCTCAAATTATTTAAGATATATACAATTAAGATTTTATTACATTCATTTGTGATTAAACTATTCAGCTTGTACCTGCATCACAGAAATGTTCATAATTTAAATGATGGTGCAACTTAAATTGAAGGCGATACCGTGATTAAATATGTTTAGCTGTAAATGTTCAGTATTGTTAAAATGGAACCATGCAACAATACACTGTGCATGTCTATGAATCTCTTTTCAGGTATCAAGCATTTTTTTTATGTTAGAGACAGTGAAATCATATGAGCGAAAAACACAGTGCTAATGAAAACTAAAATACACATTTGCATTGGTGTAGCTACGCTGGTCCAACAAAAAAGGCCATGACCCAGACCGATGTCATGATTTTCTCTTGATTTCTCCTTCTCCACCAATGATGTCAAGAAATCACGAGACCCCGTGAAAACTACAAGTAAAACCAAAGCCCCAATGAGTCGGCGGGGCCGGTACTAACACTGTACAATCAATCACAAATCACGTGTCAACAATAAGTCCAAAGTGTATTGTAACCAATAAATATAAAATACTAATAAACAAAATAACAATTACCGTATGCACCTCCTGAACATGATGTACAATATATATTTCTCTGACGATGTAACGTGCGATCCTGTTACAGTATGTCTATCCTCCTTCTCTCCACTACCCGCAGTTTGACAGTACAACCTCAACAGACCCTGGGCCATGTGGTCATGCACCTTCAAAATAAATTATCTGCACATACAGGTTTTTAAATCACAACTCAAACATTTTTTTAATGGAATGTTTGACACCAATTGTTTCTAACAGTCCAGTTAATTAATTTAGGTCGTCTGGTGTATTTTTATTCAAATTATTTACCTTTTTGACTACTTAATGACTTAAATCGATTTGTGTTCATAAAAATTTGAAACAAATTTACGTCAATTTGCTGAAATCTGTCAAATTGACAGTTGCAATTGTAGTTCGGGTTTTGTTTTGTTTTTTAAATGATGTAAGCTCTATTTATCCAAAACCTTTGCTTTGGGTAAGATTTTGAAGATTGGAATTTGTTTTGGGCTAAAGTCATGTAATGCTCCGTAATCCACAAGTACTGTTGCAGGTCAAGGATGCTCACACTCAATTGCTGTTACAAACCGCAATTCACACAGGTCAGGACAGAGAGAACACAAACCCTTGATTCTGGCCAATGTTCACTGTCTGCCTGCAGGGCCGCCTTTACCAAAGGGCTTACCTGGGCTGTAGCCCAGGGACCTACGGTACTCAAGGGCCCATCAGTTAAAAAACAAAAAAGAAAAGTTGGCTGCTGCAAAAGGTGACGAAGAACCCCACTCTGCAGGAGCCTATATCTTTGTGCCAAATGGCCTATTGGAGGATTAAATTCCACATTATTCTGCCATTTGCTTATTTATCAGTCAGTCATGTCATTGCGGCATCTGTGGCCCAATCACACACCCATACCGTAGACTCCGGACATCAAGTGACTGATCCCCGCGTGCATTTGTTTACGGAGCCATGTTGACAGGACCGTAGCAACGGCAGTGTATCAGTCAATATTCTGTCCAAGTGAATTCACAAATCACTTTGATGAAATGGTCATAATGAGATACAGTACATGTGAAAGCATGGATTTCACAGATACATTGATCCCTCGCTATTTCGCGGTTCGTTTATCACGGCTTCAGTGCATCGCGGATTTTTTCAAACATTCATAAAAAAAAAAAAAAACAATAAAATATATATATATTTTTTCTATATACATGGAGTACAGTACTGTATATGTTGCTCTATGTGACTCGTTGTTATGCAGCTTCTCGTGGACCGTTTGCGGACTTTTTGCTGACTTAAAAAAAATAATAAATTTACCTATACAGTATATGTTTATTGGTCGCTACTTCGCGGATTTTTGTTTATCGCTGGTGGTTTTGGTCCGCATTAACTGTGATAAACGAGGGATTACAGTACACCAGGAGTGCTTTTTACAGTTTTTACAATGGCTGATGAGGAGAATTCTGGCGAGTCCTGACGATCATGCTCAGGCTTGGAAGGAACAAGTTTCGGTTTCGGGCGGTGTATACTTCGAATCTTTCATCTTTGAGCAGGCGGGTGGCTGTGGTGCTATTTTTTAATTTTATTTTACTTTATTCATTACCTTTTAAATCCCGTTTTGGTCTGAGCAAGGATTGTAGGCGCATGAGTGTACTACTTGTGCTAATTTGGTTAAGTGTAGTTCTTTGTTATCTCAATGTAATGCTATTAAAATCTATTCATAGAGGTGATTGAACAAATGCACCATTGGGTCATAAAAATTCTAGTGTGTGAAACTTTTGATTTGTTGGCTAGTGTATTTTTTTTAAAATTGATGAAATGCATAATCACGTGTGCTGATCTGTTTATCAACGATGAATTAGTTGAGCATCTCAGTTAGGTTTGGGGCCCAAATTTGGTGGTTAGCCCTGTGGTCTGAGTCTGTAAAGGCGGCGCTAGCTCCCTGTACATATTAACATTCATTTTTGGCTTTAAATCTTTAAATGGTTTTGCCTCTCCTAACCACTCTGCGTCCATTTTAAAAACTCATCCTAAAACACATTTTTATTCTTTGGTTATCGACTCAACGTGAGACTCTGCATTGTTTTAGTGTTTTATGGTGTTTACTCTTTAACTGTCTGCTTTAACTGTCTAATTTTTAGTCCCGGTACAGCAATTTGTATGCAGCGATGGTTGTTTATAAAGTGCGCTATAAATAAAGCCGAGTTGAGTATTCATAAACCAACTGCCCCTGAATGGGTTGTTTGCCTATACTGTACTGTATGTGCCCTGCGACTGACAGAAGACAAGTCCATCGTGTACCCTCGACTTCAGCTCACCTGTAGCTCAAATGAGGACAAGCGATATAGATCCATTTTCAGTTTGTAAACAAAGCTGATGTCATCAGGATGAGCGCACATTGCCGAAGGAAAAAGAACGGTAGGGTTATTATGTGCACAAGCTGACTGACTGTGATGTATCGCGAAAATTACTTGAAAAAAACGAAAAACTTTCCGATCCTTATGACCAGATATTCATCTTTACACACACGAGAAAATTGCACGCCCTGCTTGGGCCATCGTCAACATAGAGGAGAAATACATCCTCAGAGCTAAATCTACTTGCAAGGCAGGGGGAGAGGCACTGGTAACAAAGGACCAGGCCAAAACTACACAAACCAAACATGCCTGCAAAAGGCAGGGACAAAAGATAAACGTAAATTGCTTGTCACAAATGGACAAGGCAAATGCAATTACGTGAAACAAGGAAAAAACCCCAAGTTTAACACGATGACAAAAATGGTACATAGGAGAACAGGATACAATATACAAAACGTGTCTAGAGGACTACGAAGCAAGCTCACGGACGTCTAGAAAATATAAGCACTTGGTACAAGAGTCGTGAGCAAGGCTGAAGCATCCAACATCGAGCTGTCGGCTCGGCGGCCCTTTTAAAGGCAGATGATGATGATACAGAACAGGTGCAGTACTGGAGGAGACACCCTGCGATCCCCGCCCTACTCAGAGACAAAACAAGCAGAACCATTACACATAAGAGAACTTTTAATTTGCTGAATCATTCTAGGATTCCCAGGGGAAAACTGTCAAGGTAAACATCACAAACAATAATACGAACGAATTAAGAGCTGAAGTTATACAGAGCGAGTGTGCACTGAAGCTCATAGCTGAGTGAGTGAGCTACTAGTTACCCACTAGCAATAATAGCAAACACCTTGCCATTATTCCATAATTCCTGACCACTTTCTCAGCATTTCAAGACAGAAGTCAAGCTAAATGGCCACAAGAACCTGATGTGAAATGGACACAGCAAATGCGGGCATTCCTGATTAGGTCCATGCTCCAGTATGTGCGTCTAATCGCACGCAGCCATTTGCTCCTCCATTGTTTCAAAAATAATAATAGTAGTCATAATAATGCATCACATTGATTTTGCGTTTTTCTGGACAATCAAAGACGCTTTACAATGGAAACATTATGGCCTGTTAGGAATTGAGAAACACTTTGGCATGTTGATATTGTTTGAAACAAGGACTAGCCACTCCATGCTGAAAAGAACAAATCTTCACAGCCACTCATATGTGCCTTTTGTTTTGAGTCAGTGATGCACGCAGAATTTGATGACGTCGAACGGAAAATGGTCTATTGAAAATGGTGATAGGTTAAGACTTGAGACTGTCACATATTCATAATGACATTTATGCATGGCCATTTTTTGAGCTCTATTTTTAAAAAACTGCACTTTCGCTTTCTCTCTCTCTCTCTCTTCTTTTAATATTTTGTGTTTGCCTTTTTTTTTTTTGTAAACTGTAATAACAACTCGATGATCACTACAGAGCCAAAATCTCACAGCATTCCTAAATGTCTTCTCTCTCCTCACTGCAGTGTTATGCATTCCCGTTCATGGCCCCATCACGATTAGCGCTTTCAACATCCTCTCATTACTTTGGAGAGCGAAAGATATATGTCTACTTTGTAACTTTCCTGTGGCACATCCCTGTCAGGTGACACGCCCCCCGGCACAAACGCACCGATCTGCTCTCTCCCCTGAGTCACAGACATGCAGAAAAGGGGCGAAGATATCGGAGCAGTCGTCCTGCTGCTCCACGTATTTTTGCTTTATTAATTTCACTGCTCTCCGCGTTCGGACCTCACAGGAGCATTAATCACATCCACGTGACTCTGGTTGTACCACCGTTGCTGGAGGAGTAAAACGCAGGCTTGGACAGAGGCAAGATTCGGTGTGTCCTTCCTCCGCGCTCCGAATGCTTCACGCGCTCTAAAGCGCATGCTTGCTTGTTGTGATGCACGCTACCACGCACAAGAAGAAATACGCGCGATCACACATAGAAGGAGCTTTAAGTCAGTTCAAGATCACTACTACAATTTTTAATAACCGTAATTTCTACATATTAGTCGGATTCTTTGGTGGGTAATTGTTGCTCCTGAAAGGAACCTGGATTTTGAAGTCCAGTTCGGTAGGTGTCTGTGCGTTTTTCCTTTTAATCCGACGCAGATACATATGGACTGTGCAGAGCGCGACCTACAAGCAGTCGCACAGCTGCTTTTCCACAACGCGCCCTCGGCGAGGCTTGTCGGCATCCAACAGCGACCCGACAGGAATGCGGAGCCCGGATTTGTCCTATCCACAATCACCTGTGACACTCCCAGCAGTGTGCAACCACGTAAGTCTTTCTCGTGACTATTGTTATTATTGTTATAATTTAGGTATTGACGACAATGACGTTTCATAAAGAGTAAAGTCACATGGTGTACAAATCTAGGGCATTGTCCTCCAGAACCAAACCTAATATTTGATAGCAAAGCCAGGTTTGTCCATAACAATTGTTATGAAGTTTAATAGTGACCTTGAAATACATTTTGTGTCGTTTTATCCCATTTTTTAAGGTAACCTTGGGTAAACAAAAAAAAAAAATATATATATATATATATATATATATATATATATATATATATATATATATATATATATATATATATATATATATATATATATATATATATATATATATATATATATATCACTACAGTAAACTGATGCTAGCCTTGGAGGGCAATGAACTATGAACTGAAAAAGGTAGAGCCATGTGAGTGCTCCTGCCAATCAGGGGTCAAATTTAACGATAACTTCTTGAAAAGACTACTGACAAATGATATTGTCCTTGTATACCTGCATGCAGCACCTGGATGTAGTTGTTAGCTCATCAACCTCTCGGTTTTGATGTGCCGGCTTTGAATCGTGTGTGGAATCTGCATGTTCCCTCAGTGCTTGTGTGGGGTTTGTCCAATTATCCAGCTTCCTCTCACTTTCCAAAAAGACCAATCTAAATCAGATGTTCTCAAAAGTGTGGTAAACGAGGCCTACACCTAGTGGTACGTGAGTACCCTCTAGTGGTATGTGAAGAATCACTGAATTAATTGTTGCTAATGTTTCAGTATCTTTTTGTTGAGTACAGTTCAGCTGCATTTGAATTTAATTTTACAGTATTTGTATTTTTTTAGAACTGTTTGTTTTCAAATATTTCAGTTAAAAATTTTATTCAACTCATGCGGAATACATTTTAATTGTATCATTACTTAAGTACAGTTTTATTTTCCTATGTTTAAGCGCATTGTTGATTTTCAAATGCCGCACAATGTTACAGTTATATTTATTAGACATACATACCGTAGGTGAGTAGATGAAAAAAGAAATTGCATTGTCTAAAAATTTAGGTGCAAAATGCCACCCTTTCTGGGCAGACTCGAGCCCTGCATTTCAAAACAAAAATGTTTCCCTTCACTTTCTGCTGTCTGTTTCTAGGTGTACTTTGTAATTTGAATTGAACATATCACATTGATGATTGATAAAGATCCTCAAGTAAACACTGCGTTAAAAATGGTCATCTTATTAGAGATTAGTCTTGTTTTGATTCTGAGTGTGAAGTTATGCTCAGGTCAGGGGCAAACCTATTCTAGTGGGGCACAGGGCTGCAGGACACCACAAAATCATCCAGCCATCCATTTTGTAATCCGCTTCTCTTCACGAGGATCATGGGCATGCTGGAGCCTATCTCAGCTGTCTTCGGGCAGTAGGCGGGAGACACCCTGAACCGGTTGCCAGCCAATTGCAGGGCACACATAGACAAACAATCATTTGTGCTCACACTCACACCTAAGGATAATTCAGAGTGTTCCATTAACCTGCCATGCATGTTTTTGGAATGTGGGAGGAAACCGGAGTACTTGTCTTGTTTCTGATCAACACTTGGCCCTACGACACTAATGTATTTTAGCGTGCATGATGATGGTACTTGGAGAGCTCAGTCTTTTTTGATGCGGTACTTGGTGTAAAACGTTTGAAAAACACTGCTCTAAATGATCGTTGTTGTGAATGCTTGTTTATCTGTACTTGCCCTGCCATTAACTGGTGACCAGGAAAGATGAACCTTGTCTCACACTTGGGTCGGTTCCAGCATACCTGTGATGGGTGATTATAATTATACATTATAAATTATATATTATACTACAGTATACTGTAGTGGTAAAAACTCTTTTACGTGTCAATGTGAATGTTTTCTTTTTTTAATTTGAGTGAATACACAATAGGGTGGGTTTCATCATCAGGTACGCTACTTTTTTAAATATTCAATACAGTATATCAAAACCACTACCAAGATTTGATTGTAGTCATGGGCATAGCCAGAAATTCTTTGGTGGGGTGGCAAAGGTGACAGAAAAGCTCAGTGCTGGTAGCCTCGCATGTGTCCATCATTCTTTATCATACCATCCAAGGTCATGGTTACTTGAAATAAAACTCACACATATCCACAACAAAGACCATGACACTCATAACTAAGCAGGGACAAACCTGAGTAAAAAGCAACATCCAAGTGAAAATGGTAGAAAAATCTCAGACATCAAAATTTTAGTTTTGGAGTGGGGGTGGCCAGTAGTGTCCTCAAACATGGCCATTCATAATAACATGCATGGCGTAGTCGTGACAAATAGTGACAGAGAATGCTTATCCAGTTTCACCAATGCTAACCTAGTATTAAACCAGCCGATGTAAGCCACAGCTGCTACATTGACCGCAGATTTAGTGTTACTTTAAGACTATCGGGCAGTGGTGTCCAAACTACAGCCATTTGCCCCCCATCGTGCATCTCTTTGCAGCCTGCAGCAAATACATAATACATTTTCATATGGCCTGTAACCTTATGGTGTGTGGGTGTTGAAGCGGTGGGGGCTTGCAACATTCACATCCCCTTAACTGCTACGACTGCTTCTACTAATACTGTAAATTGGACTTAACAGAGCTTTTCTAGATATGCAGAGAAACCACTTACAACTAAAATAGAAACAATATTTCACTTCAAAATGTCTCCTAAGGGCTCCAGATCAACTTCTTTTCAAGGAGAACAGTAGCCCTGGAATTCAAATTATTGAAAATTTAAAGTTGCACATCACTCATAAATTCACTACAAAAAAAGAGCTAGCATAACCATCATACATAATTGCTTGTTTGATTGGTTTGAGTGTGCTCAGTAAAGTCAGATAATGTCAAAGTGGCCCTTTAATTTTTCTGTATGCTGCCCTCAGAGAAAAACGTTTCGACACTCCTGGTCTCAGGATTCTATTTTTGTGACTGCGTGGCACGTTGGGTATCCCTGCATAGAGGTGGGTTAGACCCAATGTTGGTAATTTTACATCCCCAGGACATATCTTCTGCTGCGCCGGACTGCACAAGTTGGAGAATGGTCTGCTAAATTGCAAACAGGAAGTGTGCCTTGCACTGATACAAAATCAAAGTCATCATCCGATATTTGAGCCAGAGCACAGATTCGCTGTCTATGAAAATAGTGTTATTTGTTTGAATGTTCATTTTTTGGAATGTACAATCATTTTAAAATTTTAAAGAGTTGAGAAAAGCTTACCTGTTGAACAGCAATATCGCTAATTCTGCATTCATGCTGAATCCTCTCAGCTGCTTGAGGTCCCCTCACTCTGTTTCTGTTTACTAGTCTTGTGGCCAGTTGTTGGGAGACAAGGGATTGACAGTTTTTACTTTATTTTCCCAAGATAAGGTTGCTCATGGTAACAAGTCGGCACGAGGCCGTGGAGGTCTGCCAACTGTGAGTGTAGCACTGTGTGCACTGTAAATGATTGACACTTTGTCGATCACACATTCTGTTATTGGTCACTTTTCCTCAAGCATGGTGATTTCCGAAAAATAAAATCAGAGGGCAAGAGAAGACCTTTTTTTAGACAATTTTACCCTACTACTGTCAGGTCGTATGGACAGTTTTAACAAAAATGACAAAAACTTATTTTGGGGAAACTCACAAACTCCCTCTTTAAAATTAATACAGTATTGGATTTTTACATCTTTTCACACTTGTACGACAGTTAGAAATGTTGGAATATGACCTTAGACATTGCTTTTACACTTCATAAAACATTGCGTTGGTGACAGTTTGACTATGGGATGAATTATTTCTATTTCATTTGTTGTCTGGGGAAAATTGTTTCAAATGCCAAACAAAGTGGAGGTCGCCCAATGTCTCTGAATAAAAGATGTTCCAATGTATTCAATGCATGGCTCAATGTTGTGGTCTCCAGTCGAATGCTTTGAACAGATCTTCCTGGCACTATCAAAATTTTGCAAAGAGTGGGTCAGGACACATCCATAAGCAAGTATGTTGCCTCATTGAGAATTTCTAAAAATCACTGTGTTTTTTTTTTTTCCCCCCCTTTCTTGCACCCAGTCAGCCAGTGAGCCCACATAGGTCATGCTGAGACAGGTCCTCCTCAACTCCACCAGTACCCCACACCTCGACCTCGTGCTCATGGCCCAGTCTTCGACGAGTGCCCCCACCTCTGTCAATGTTTCTCATGGTGGCTTGGTCAGCGTGGCCGCCCTACTGAGACCCACCTCGGGCCGCGGGGGAGGAGGAGGAGGAGGGCTCCGAGATGGAGAGCTCCACAAACCGGACCTGCTCACTTACATCGTCATGTGCCTCCTGTTGTTTCTGCTGGTGCTGATCATTGTCTTCTTCATCAACTGTCAGCTGCGGAACTCTTTCTTCGCCTCCATGCCGTATGACAGGTCACTGAGAGAGGCCCGGACGTCATACAAGTAGCCTGCAGTGGTGAGACGCTAGCGCTTTACTGGACCATGAACTGGTTCTTCATATGAAGTTGTTGCCTTTCTCATTTCATTTGGACACTGGACTGTGTGGATAGAAATACAAAATATGAGCGCACACAAGATGAGTGAGGTGAATTTTAAATCAAAAAATGCAACCGTTTTCGCTCTGTCATGGAGCAAACTATGGTATGTAATGTTTGAAGATTGGGCCGACGGAGTAGACCCAATTATTGACTTTCCTACTGGGTAATGGTTCTCTGAAAGCTGAAAACAGCTCATATGTTTCCAACAGACTTGGCTTTTATCATTTTCTTTTGACACATTTTTCTGAATGTCTCTTTTATTCAACTCTTCTGAGAAGTCAGAAATGACATTGTGGGCGACCTTGATGAGCTAGTATTTGGTTTGTTTTTGAATGCACAAGTGAAAAAGAATATTTTTGGGAGCCTTGGTCGTATTTCATACAGAGATTATGCAGATATGTAGGTAATTACGACACACACCAATTTTCAAGCAAAACCAATTGGGTTAAACAGTGAAATTTTCTATCATCAATGAATGCAGCTTGAAAATGTAATTTCTAAAGTATTTCAGTGCATCTCTGTGGGTGATGTCAGATGCATTGAGACCACATCTCACTGAATCCAGGGTACCTTCATTTGCCCCTAACATGCAAATAGGAACTTTGGGCCGTTACCGTGCACAATTTCCTGCAGTGAAAGAAAAGTTCTGACTTGCCAGAATTCTGGAATTCATCAAGAATAATGTTTTAGCACCGCCTTGAAAGTTCTATTTTTCATGGCAGCTATTATCCTCAGTATGGAAATGTTTGTTTCGTGCAATGATGCGACCAAATCACATTCCCTATCCTTCTGTAGATTGTACAATAGCGATTAAATGGCAGACTGCAAGACAACACTATGACATAAAGATTTTGAAACCCTCTTAAAGTGCAGTCTTTGTGTCATCGGATGAATGAATGCTGCCGTTTTTGTTGCGGAGGTCACTGCTGTGATTTAATACAGCCTCACAGGGCATCTTTTTGAAAGCCATCTGGCTGCCGGCCGTACCATTTTTTCAATTTTAATTAACCTTTCCTCAATTCATAGTGTCAGTGTCGTGAGGAAGTAAGACTTGAGGCTGAAGTACAAGACAACTTGTGAGCAATAAACCAAACTGCAGCACTGTCAGCTTCATTACCACCAGTCGTGCTCAAATCCTCTTCAACCTTGTTGTTGGAAACATCTCTCACATACCACGACGGATAAACGAGTCTATCGGTGTAATCCAGTGCAGACTGCTGTGTGTATGTTTTTCAGAGGTAAAGCACGTTTGTATTGGACTCCGGGGATTACATAAAAACAGGAGAAATAGGGTTGCTGAATTTCAGCATTCATTCGGGTGGCACGGTGGACGACTCTGGCAAAACATCTCAGTGCACGCACAATAACACACAAACTAAAACAACCAATTATGAGTAACTACATTTAAACAACACATAGGGCCTATAAGTTCTAGCTTTAAAAGATTCCTCAGGGAGGATACTAATTATTTTTGTAAAGATTTTAATTAACATTCATTTATAATGTGAGAAACCCCACCCATATATAGGAAAACTCAGGCTGTGTGCTTGTCACTGCGTATCATGTGTGGTGTACTTGAGGCGAACAGCACAACACGCCAGACTGTCATTGTACCAAGACTGACCTGTGAGAGGCAGCATGGTAGTACAGGGGGAGCCACAATCCAGACTGATGAAAAATACAAAGATGAAAGCGTAGTAGCAGACAAAAAAACAATAGAAACTAGTCTAGCTGACAGCTGATCTGTTGACTACATTGTTGTGGCAAACTCTTCTCTTAATGTGGTGAATGACTTGTGAGACACGTTACACAAACACTCAACCTATCCTAACCAGTGGCTCTTTCATTTCATTCGCCTAATTAGCATAATTGGCACGTGTGACTATTTTGTCAGCAGATCATGAGGAATTAAACACTGTTAACACATCCTGCAACACTGAAAAGTCACCCAGGATAAGCTTTAGAGACAACCAAGAACTCAGCCTTTACTGTCATTGATCACATCAGAGGGAAAATGCTCATATTTGGCCCAATTGGGGGGGATGTGTGGACCAGGCTGTAGTTTGCGCCGCACTGTGGTTACCTTGCAGTTCACAGTTTAACCACTTGGTAGAGCCGGAGGGCTTTTTGTTGATTCCTGTGTGTGTGCAAAGAGACAAACGAAATGAAACCGGCATACCGATTAGATGTAGACGCCAATGTAATAATTATAATGCCTTGTATTGACCTATATATTTTCTTCGAAAGTAATCATTTCAGTAACAGTAACAATAGAAATTAAACAACTTGTGCAGAATTTGGCTTACACTTGTTATTCAAAGAAAAACACTTTTATGAAAATAACAATTAATGTTCACTTTTGTTTGACATTGTTTGAGACCTCTTTAATATTTCATTGACTGTTGTGGATATGGTCTGCAGTGATGCAGACCTGTAATGCATCACGCTGAGAGCTGTTTGTATCCTGGTTACATTATTTTGCAATCATAGAGGCTAAGCGATTATGCAGTAAGTCTATACTATTTGCAACTGAAAGTATAATTTTAAATAGTGCAAGTCCATCAAAATTGAATGTTATAATATTTGTAAATGTTATGTTAGTTGATGGGCGACCCGGTGGGCGACTGGTTGGCATGTCGGCCTCACAGTGGAGAGGTGCAGGGTTCGATTCCGGCTCCAACCTCCCTGTGTGGGTTTGCATGTTCTCCCCATGTCTGCGTGGGTTTTCTCTGTGTACTCCGCTTTCCTCCCACATTCCAAAAACATGCATGGCAGGATGATGGTACACTCTAAATTGTTTCTAGGTGTGAGCGCGGATGGTTACGTGTGCCTTGCGATTGGCTGCCAACTGGTTCAGGGTGTACCGCGCCTACTGCCTGAAGACAGCTGGGATAGGCTCCAGCACACCCCCCGACCCTTGTGAGGATAAGCGGATCAGAAAATGGATGGGTGGATGGATGTTAGTTGATATCACAGCGCATCTAATGCCCAGTAACAGAGTGCCACTCGACTGTAGAAAGACAAAACAATGTATCAAATGATATATACGCATACAGACACGTATTTGGGGGGGGGGGCGTTATTTTCTAAACATGGAAACCATACACTGTCATATAAAATACTTTTGGAGAATTTTATTTCATTTTAGTCAGACCAGCTAAATAAAAGAGCACACTTAATCTCCATATTCTAGGGTGATCGTGAACAAAAATGTTAAGTGGATACATAGGTTGGTTAT
Organism: Hippocampus kuda; assembly: GCA_901007745.1. Classification (NCBI taxonomy): domain Eukaryota; kingdom Metazoa; phylum Chordata; class Actinopteri; order Syngnathiformes; family Syngnathidae; genus Hippocampus; species Hippocampus kuda. Next base: position 15,285 of record CAAKHF010013237.1, read on the forward strand.
ATACTTTCCTCTTCACACCTGATCTCACACTATAGATTAATGTGCTGTGGAGCAGTGGTTGATATTTATGCTGCATTTGACAAAGTTTGGAAATCATTTCCGAACTCAAACCGTTCGATCGAGGCGAATGTAAACAACGAAGATGGCTGGTTCTGATTGTTTGTTGTTCAGGTTCATCACAACTCATTTTGACTTCAGGCAAACCTTTTTCATTCATTCATTCATTCATTCATTCATTCATTCATCTTCCGAACCGCTTCATCCTCACTAGGGTCGCGGGGGGTGCTGGAGCCTATCCCAGCTGTCTTCGGGCAGTAGGCGGGGGACACCCCGAATTGGTTGCCAGCCAATCGCAGGGCACACAGAGACAAACAACCATGCACGCCCACACTCACAACCTTTTTCATGATCACTTTTATTTATATAAATAAAGGAATGTTTTATCTTCAAAGCATTTCATTCATTTCTCCACATAACTTCATGCACGGAGATAACGGCATATCTTCACACAGTCACTGCAGATCACTTTGTGTTATGAGACGCTATGTCAAATAACTACACTTTTTAAATAATGTACAAATACAGATAAATATGAGTAAGTCATCTTGTGAATTGTGTTTTGCCATCCGCGGTCTGTGTCTCCATGGGGGTCCCCATTGTCAAGTGACGTCACAGTGAAGTCGGTCAGTGAACTTGGGGTAACCCTCGGGGGTCCCCCTCCAGACTTTTCAACTAGGACCTCCCAGTCCAATGGAGCGTTCGAGTGCATTTTAACTATCGGAAGTGAGGAAAATTCAATTTGACACTTTCCTCGAAAGCATCATGAAGTTATGGTATCAAATTGTCCCTGGTATAAATGTTGGCACGTCATCGGCCTATGTGTCGTGTTTGCATCCTATGCTTGCGTCGGTTCTCATTGCCCGCATACCAAACACATGTATGTCAGATTAACTGAAAACGCTTCAGGTCTCAGTCTTACTTTTTAGGCAATATCCAACGGAAAATCTTACGCGTCAGAATTTCTTACAAGTCGTTCAGGGGGCGTGGTTTTAGCGTTTCAGACTTTTCAAAAACTGACACTCAGTTTTTAAATGTAATTATAATTATTGCTAGGAGTTTGGGTCGGAAAAACAGCTCATTTGTAGTCTGAAAAGTTGCTAGATCTTGCAACAAGAGTGCCAAGTGCAAACAGTACATCAGGAAGCAGTTCAGGTGTAGTCCGATGCTGCCCCCGCCCCCAAACCGCTTCAGGGCGATTGTTAGAAGAAAGTACAGGAAGACGACTGACACGGTGTTGAAGTCCTGTCTTTGCTGCTGCCATGCCGGAATTGAAAAGCTGACTTGACGAGTAGCAGGCATGAAAAGTCCAGTGGAAGCCTCAGTAGTGCCAGGGCAACATTGACGATGCACCCCTGTAGTCTTGAATCAATCTGCTAAAAGTGGATTTTGCAGTTGGGAGTTTACCTAGTGTAGCCTCGCTAAAGCTAACGCTAGCTACGTTCGCTCCAAACTTTGGTAAACAGAACTCAATTCGTATTAACTTGTGTTGACGTTACACGCGGATGCCGGTGGCTGAAGTCGTGTTTTGTATTTTTTAAAGGATATTGGAATGCCTATTCTGGGTACGTCCCGACGACGACTCGCAGCACTTTGAATTTCCCTCCTTCTGGAAGACAGACAGGCGGCTTAGCGAAGAATTCACTCGGCGAGTTTGGATCCGGACCAGATCATTAGCAACTGTGTGCTAATTGTGGCTAGTTATCCATCCGTAGGATCAACCCGGACTCGAGGAGATTATAATCATTGTTATGACTTGGCCCCTATTGTCTTGGTAGTTCGTCAGACCAGTCATTTGCTTTGAGTGTTTTTTTTTTGCGTCAGCGAGATTACCTCCACGCGGAGACTATTTTGACTCCGAGTTGAAAGAAAAGGATTAACTTTACAACTATGGATCCACACACGGGATACGCCGCCTCGGCTCCTGCTCCCAAGAAAGACAAGAAGTCAAAGAAGGGCTATGAAGATGGAGAGGGCAAAAAGAAATTTGTGAGTATCCCATTAGCGTCATTTGCTGGCAAATCACACTGTGTTTGGTTCATAGCTTCTCCGCTCATGTCGCTTGTTTAAATTCGCGTTTTAAGTGAAACTACAAAGCCATCAAGCCTCCAACCTCCAATTACGTTTATGTATGAACGTACAAACCAGCTCTGTTTGTGCTTTGACACGTTGTCCTATTTCTCAAAAGTATCATACCAGAGGAAGTGTCAAAATAGAAGGAAGTACCTGCCCCCTTCTTCGCACATTTCACCCAGTTCTTTCACTTCACACATGAATACTGTATACTGTGCGTGCGTGTGTGTGTGTGTGTTTTACCAAAAAGCTTCCACTTGAGTGTTTTTGGCCTCTATTTACTCTATTATCAATGTCGCATATTGAGTGCTCTTGTAACTGAGTTTACCGTGACAAGGTTAGCCCATTGATTTCCCCCCCTCATTGCCTCATGTGGAGTTAGTATGTGATTCACTTGAGTTGTCTACATTGGTGTACTGGTGCCTGTTACCAGCCAAGGCTCACTTGTGTTGCATAACTCAGCTCCTTAGTCACGTCTAGCAACAGGTGAAAAGTGATAGCACGAACACACTGACAAATCAGTAACCATGGTGGAGCAAGGGTCTCGTGGTCATTCAGTAAATAGTAGGACCACATACGCATGTTGCACTTAAGTAGTACTGTACCTAAATGTTTTAATAATATCAGTCACCCTGCCCGGTAGTCTTCCACACTTTTTTGTGCCTGTTTAGTGTAAATGATTCATTAATTTACTTCTTCTTTTTTTTTAATTCAGAATTTCCATTCTAATATAAAAAGGTGAGCAAGCTACATGTGTCATAGAATGTTTCAGGAATGCCAATGTGTGCATATTTTTCATAGAATTATGAGTAAACATGAGTCATAGACAGAAATCAGTTTTGCCCAGAACTAACAGAGTACACCAGTCTGTTTTTGTATGGAGTGCCCTCCATGGACTTGATCTGTTCTTGATGCCAGCACTCTATTTGAATCTGTTCTGACACAATTTTTATTATGCAACACACACCAGATTTAATCTTAAACTGGAAAAGTTTGGAGAAACACTATGTTTAAAAATAGTCAGACTAAGTCATTATATAAAACAATGGTGGCCTACAGTGAGGAACTTCGCTGTCAAATTTAAACACTCAAAAAGTGCTGTTCTTCCCTCTATTTCAGTGGTGGTGGCCAACCCGTGGCTCGTGAGCCGCATGCGGTTCTTTGGCTGGTTCAATGCGGCTCCCGGGCTTTCACACGACAAGCATCAAAAATGCCTCGGCAGTGGCGATGCCATTCAAACAAAGGCGCTAAATACATGAACGTATGACGTCAGCCTATCATCAATCCTATTACTTGATTGACGTAGAGGGCAACCAATCAGATGACTGCATCACCGCTTATGCACAAACAACGACGCTAAGCGCTAAGCTAGTCAGCGAATTACCTCTGATTTTAATGCAGGGGTACCCAATAGTCGATCACAATCGATCGGGAGCCAGCGAGCTGGTCCCAAGTCGACTGCAAGAGGTGGGAGGAGGAAATGGGTGGGAAAAAAACGATTTGTTTGTTTGTGACTTCAGCTTTCGTTCATTTTCGGCCCGTTCCGACTGTTGCTCATCGTGACGTGCGTGCATATGTGCGCGAGTGCACCCGCGTGTGT
>CAAKHF010013239.1:0-15882 GCA_901007745.1 Hippocampus kuda
AAAACAACATTTCAATTTTTCTGCAGTTGGGGCCAATCTAGGAAAAGTCATAAAATTTCAAGTTAAAAAAAGATCATTTAGGGGATTTTTGGGGCGTTTTTAACACAGTGACGGGTCATTTTGACCCGAGGACAACAGGAGGGTTAAAAAGAACTCCTGAAAAACACACGCAAACATCTCAAAGGAGCTTTATTAGCGGAGTGCAATAAGCATGAATACATTTTTGAGTGAATCGCTGAGGATCGGTTCTAAAAAAAAAAAAAAAAAACCTAAATGGGCAGGAGGTTGACTGGAACAGCAGGATTGTCTCATGTAGTTTTTTTCTGTTCTGTCGTATCTAATGGACCTTCCGCCCCAGGATTTGCCAGAAGCGAGTCTTCCAGACGGTGCGCTCCGTCAACGCCTCAACATCCCGGCCCCATTCGGCAACGCCGCCTATTCCTGGTTCTGGACGGAACTCTCTGGTGATGACAGCGCAGCCCTTCCCTTCCTCTCATGGGTCAGTCAAACCGTAAGTCGGGATAAGCCAAGAAGAGGAATGCCAACGGGTTTTCATTTTGGCTTTGAAGAGATGAGGTGCCACAGGGCCAGCCCGGTTCCCCGGGTGGGAACGACCTGACCAAAGCGCTGCATCGCCTGTCGCTACGACGGCAGAACTTCTTGTCGGAGCACCAGTTCTTCAAGGCAGAGCGAGAGAAAAAGCTGCAGACCCTCGGCGGGGCTGAGACTCATGACACGGGAAGCGGCTGCGACTCGCCAATGGGCAGCACGTTCTCCTCCTTTTCCAATCTGTCAGAATTCTCCATCGGCTCCGGCGTCTTCAAGACTTTCCTGCCGGAGAAGCTTCAGATTGTCAAGCCCATGGAAGGTAATCACCCAAGACGCAACTTGGTTTGGTCCCGCCCCCGGTGCGACCCTCTCTGCCTTTTTTTTTTTTTTTCCTTCAGGCTCCCTGACGCTCCATCACTGGCAGCAGCTTGCCAAACCCCACCTGGCCACCATCCTGGACCCGCACCCTGGCGTCGTCACCAAAGGTTTCCGGCCGCTCGCCCAGGAGGCCGTTTACCGGCTGAACGACATGGAGGAAGATGAGGAGGATGAAGCACGCCGGCAGAGGGAGGCCGGCGTCTTGGAGAAAGGCGCGGCCGAGAGGGGGAAAGAGGACGACGAGGAGGAAGTTGGCATTGTCTTCAAAGTGCGCTGCTCGTCGACGCCTGACCAAAAGAAAGACGGAAAGCTGTCGGACGCGCCTCTTCCCGTTGCTCCTCTCTCGCCATCCCGGCCGCTCTCCGCCGTCGCCTCCTCCGCGTTCCCCGAGGCAGCCGGGCCATCGTCTCATCCTGCTCCAAATGTTTCCATGACGACAGTCCAGGCGAGCACATCGATCTCAGGTAAACAAATGCATCTTTTTTTTAATTTTTATTTTATTTTGGGGGGGGGGGCATAGAGGTTGTATTTTTAACTTGAAAACATGGTTTATTGAAAGCTATGGCAGAATATGGCAACTTTTTTTTCTTTATTCCCCCCCCCCTCCGACCCCCCCCCTCCCCCCCCCACACACACACACACAAACACACTTTTTTTTTTAAAATTAATATATCAACATTTCAATACAAAGCATTATAGCCCTTATTTGCTATTGGTACAATTTGAGACAAGAAAACTTTTTTTAAAAATACTTCAAATTTTAAGTATTTAAGTCTTGAAAATGTAAATGCCCGGCGGGCCGGAAAGAACGGAACTCTGCCGCCATCCATCCCAGCGACGTCGAGCTCTCTGTTGGATTTCATTTGAGTATCTTGTTTTGTGTGCAGTCCCAAATCCCGTCAAGTGTCAGAGCTCCACCTTCTCCACCTACACGTTCACCACCTGCCGCATCTTGCACCCTTGTGATGTCACGCAAGTCACCCAAAGGTCAGTCCGCTTCGTCGCTTCCATGCGCAGTATTTATTTGGACAGACCGCTTCCTCTCAAACTCTTATAGCGAGCAACACCAAGAAAATAACTTGGCTCTCCAAGTACCGCCGTCATGGCCGACAATAAAATACTGTGACAGATGAGGCCCAAGTGTTTCGATCTGGGGCTAAAACGATGAAGCCCGTAGCCCCTCACTGGGTTTTGCCCGTGTTTGCAACGCTTAGCGATTGTTGCGTTCTCGTCACGGTTCCTTCAAGGTCGCAAACATTCGTCTGTGCCTCTCTCACTCCCTTTTGGCGAACGTCTGGAGAACGTTGGCGACCTTGAACAGACATCGACGTCCGCGCGCTTTCGCTACCTTCGCTAAACTTGCTAAAACGAACGTTCGCCCCTCAGTGGAATACAGATTTTAATCGAATAACTCTCATGATTCTCTTCAAAGGTCAAAACTGGCGCTGCTGCGGATGCACACGCCACTTGGTGTACAAAAAAGTTTTATCAATCAGATAATCGGCAGCCGAGTGAATTCCGGAAGTGCTCGGTGGCTGTGTTAAGCTGTGCGTGTGTTCTTCAAAATCGAGAGAACGACTTTTCTTTCGAAAGTCTATTTCATATCTGCGGCGGGAACGAAAGTCAGCCCAAGCCAGCGTAGCACACGAGTCAGAAAAGCCGCCGCAGAGCGTCATCTCTTAACTCATTCACTCCCAAAGACATTTTTAAATGTCTTTTCAGACTTGGTCCAGAATTGGCTGGTACTGAATGAGTTAATGGGTCTGAAAAGAAATAAAAAAAATCTATAGCCTTACAAAAAACTTCATGTAATTTGCTTTAAAATGGCACGACTTTTATCTTACGACCATAGTTACCTCATTCATTTCTTTTCAGACCCATTAACTCATTCAGAACCAGCCAATTCTGGACCAAGTCTGAAAAGACGTTTCAAAACGTCTTTGGGAGTGAATGAGTTAAACGGGGAGGATGCCGTGTCAAAAGTGCTGGCGAGATTTGGATGATGTAAGACGCCACACGGAAATGGCCAATAAGGATGACAATTGTCGTTCCCCCCACCCTCCCGCTCTCTGTCTCTCTAGTTCACAGTCATCTGCCAATGGCCACACGCCGAGCTCCATGAGGACGGGACCCAGCACCCCTCTGACTCCCTGCCGACTCAGCCTGGGCGACGCCTTTCCCGCCCGGCGCCCCCTCGTGGCCACCGGCGGGTTGGCCAAGCTGGTCCTGGAGAGAGGCATTTCTGCACAGGTCTCCACGGAAACCCCCCCGTTGGGCGCAAGGCCCACGCCCCCGCAGCCCCTCCTCCGCCTTCTCCCGGGCACGCCCCCCAACTCGCCCTCGCACTCGCCCGGATCCGAGTGCCGCCAGCACTCGGCGGACAATTTTCTGGCCTCGAGGCCGGCCGAGTTGTTCCTGCGAGACGTTTACGGCTTGAACCTGGGCCGCTCGCCGCACCCCGACCTACCCAGCCCCTCCCGGGAGAACTCGGCCCGCGCACCGCCCCCGGACCCTCTTAACGTGGGCCTTTTGGAGCGGCTGCGTCAGATGGGATTGACCAAGGCCCCCCAGGCGTCCGCCACCTTCGTGTCGGCGGGCGGCGGGAGCCTGCTGGACGGTCTGAGGCGCAACCACAGCCTTCCGGCCATGATCGGCGCCCGGGCGGGAAAGCCGGAGGGTCGGCCCTCGCCTCCCCCTCCCCCCACCTCCCTGGCGCTCCCCCCACCGCCTTGGGGCAACCTCAAGCAAAGATGCACAAAAGGCGCCTCGAACACCCTGCCGCGTTCGGGGGAATCCTAAACGCCGTCGTTGCCCCTAAAAAGTCCCGCTGATGTGTCCTGTTCCAACCTCGCTTTTTAGGACTTGATTTTTAAAGCACAACAGATTTCAACGGAATTTTTAACTGCTTGCTACACCTTTGCCCTGATTCGAGTTTTATGGGCCTTAGCTTTTGTCTCAATGGGCCTGCGGTAACTTGTTGAAAGGCTCTGGATGTTTTTTTAAAGGGGGAAGCTTGACCACATGGACCAAAGTCTCGAGACCGTGTGGATCAATCCCGCCTAACTTAAATGAGCAAAGAAGGTTTTGTGGATGTGGAAGAGAAGGAAGGCGTTTCCGGTTGTGATGCTTTCAGAAAAGATGGTCTCTGTTACGTTTGTTCACGTTTGAATCCAGACTTGTTCCAAGGGCTTCTTGAGTCGTGGCGTCAATAGGAATGTAGGAATTGAAGTACGGCCCCCCCCATCCCCAAAATATTGAAATATGACTTTCTGAGTAACTACGTTTCCTAGGCAAAAAAAAATATATATATGAACGGGCTTCTGGTTCATTGTCTTGAAGTCGATGGAAATCATGCACACGTCTCCTTACAAAGCTAGTTTTTACTCATCGTTAAAAATTTCGCTCATTTGCCCGAGAAATTGGCTTGTCGTCAACCAAACCTTTTAAACTAAGTACCATTTAAAAATACTTCTCTGAATGACAGATGTTAAAATGTCGTAGCACAAGGTAGAGGCCAGTGGAACACTCTGCAGATTTAATTGAGTGATCTTCTTTTGTTGCAATGTCAGAGACTGCCAAATGATTGGGAGACTTTTTCCGTCCCGCCCCGTGTATTGACAGTAAAGAGAAATATTTCTTTGCCGGCTTCATTTTAGTTATCCCCTGCTATTGACGTAACCTCATGTATAAAATTTCACAGGAGACCAGGTGTAGTCGAGTCCTCGGTCCTCGAGATCCGCTGTCCTGCGATCAGCTCATCCGCGAGCTCTGGAGAGGCTCGATAACTCACCTGATCATTTCAATCAGTTGTCTGAAGGAGGAAAACTTTGAAAACAGGCAGCGCCGCAGCTTTGTAGGATTGCACTTGCCTCGCCCTGCACAAGACAAAATGTGCCCTCTGCAGCATTTTTGGATGCCGACATGATATTCTTGCGTCCAAGTCTCCGGGTCCCAGCATGTTCTTGGGATCCGGTTGAAGGTCCGAACCAGACCAGGGAAGTTGGATATTGTGTGTGGTGGATTATTACTATTTAATTTTTTTTAATAAGCGGCCTTATATAGAAGTGTTGCCCGTTTGGCTTTTCGCCACTCGCTGTGTATTATTTGCATGTTTTGTGTTTCACTCCGTCCACACTTCCACTGAGTTACTGCACTTTGTTATTTGTATTTTAACGTTTGGTTTTCTTACGCTAACCTATTGATGAAAACGATTCCAGTCACAATGTTGACTAAAACTGCATCGCGGTCTGTTATTTTTGTCCAGATTTGGAAGATGACCAAAATCATGCCATTCTTTTATTTATTTATTTTTAATAAACTGGCTTTCGTGTATTTTTGTAATCCACATAAAATGTTTGCAAGACTGAAAGTAGACTGTTTTATATCTTTCAGCTTTATTGTCCTTGGATGTCACCTCGGTTACAGCTTCTCCAGGCATAAGATTCTTGAAGTAACTCATAGCTCTTAATTAGTCGCCCCTATTTTTTACAATAAAGCAATGGGGAAAAAAAAGCAATGTTCATATGTGCTTGCTGGAAAGATTCACAACGGGGAATTTGATAGGGGGAAAAAAATATACAGTCATACCTTGATTTTCGACCATAATCCGTTCCAGAAGGCTGTTCGAAACCCGAGCGCTCAATTTGTTTGAGACCCGAAATTCGGTCGTCATCCGAGGCATAAAAAACTCGAAATTTCTGGTTGAAAACCAATTTGGTCGAGAACAGAGACGTTCGAAAACCGAGGTTTGACTGTATACGGAAAGTGTTGAAGCCAACTTTAGCTTTCAGCAGTACAGCATATGAATAACATAATCAAATGCTGGGCTATGTATGAAATAACGACACCCCTGCTCAACAGGATTGACAAAATAAATAGTTGAAAGTGTGTTTCATGAAAGACACAATAATGAGGAGCGAATTGAAAAAAAAAATCTCACATGTGACACAGCTTGATGCTGTCAGAGGTGGAGCTGAACTGTCCACGTGCAAAATCCAAACCAACTCCGAGCCCGCTCCCCACCCCAAAGACAGCATAGAGGGGCTGGGTAAAGTTTGCCCGGAACGTGTGGAGGGGCGTCAAGCTCTCGGCCACGCCGTAGAACGACAGCGTTCCCGTGGTCAAATCCACAAAGATGCCCAGACGGGGGGAGTAAGTGACGGGTATGTCCCGCTTCTGGTTGTCGTGCAGCGCGGAGCAGCATGAGTCGGAGAGCTCCAGCGTCCACGACTGGGCGTTGTAGCCGAGTCCCGCCCTGGCGTCGGAGCCCTTCCTGCTCAGCGAGCCGTACGCCACGCCCACCGACGAACCTCTGCCTCGCCACTCCACCTCCCAGTAGGAACGTGGCGAATGCAGCGGGGTCCCGCACATCACCTGGGTCCAGCTGTCAAAACGTTGAGGGGTGTCCGCATAGGGCACCATTTCTCCTTGCAGGGTCGCTTTGGTGTTGCCCTCGGAGAGAAGCAGGCGACGATGTGCGCTGTTTGGATCAAGGGTGAAGTTGACAGAATCTACAGGAGAGAGAGAGAGAGAGAGAGAGAAAATCGATCATTCGCTTTCAGTTGCTCGTTCTTTGTCTGCAGAGTCCAGAAGGGGCTCGTTATCCATCCAGCCCTCTTCATTTATTTCGACTTGGTCATGCGGAACGGAGGACCACAGGTGTACATTATTTATCCTCAACGTAGAACAACTAATATTACTGCTATACTGAGAAGCTTAGAGAGGAGCTGAAATTCCTCTATTGTATCATTTTTTCCTATTTTTATCAAGTATGATAACAAAGTGCTAGTTTTTCATTTGATAATGTTGTACAATTTGGTGGTGTTTTTTGTTTTGGGTTGGCGGGGGGGGGGGTGAAGAGAAGAAAGGCTTTTCCGTTCACTTCAATATGGAAAAATGACTTGCAATAAGAATGTTGTGAATTATAAGTGTGGTCCGAGAACAAATTGAATTTATATCTCAAGGCGCCATTGTGTTTTCAACATAGTTGTATGCTTATGAAGGAATAAAAAAATAAAAAAATCTTGGTCAAATGTCAAAGCAAAAATTGGAGTCAAAGTAAGTGAAAGTCACGTCCGGTCAAGCCACACCAGTGATGGCTGCTGGACTTCGTGAAAGGAAGGAAGTTAGTTTCTTCTGAAAACGTCCACTCGTTTCGACATTTGACCAACGACATGCAAACATGTCAAACGGAACGGTCGAAATTCTTCACCATGGCCAAAATCGGTTCAGAAAGTTCTTTTCTGTGACCGAATTGTAATGAAGGCCGATAAATTGACAAGATTTCTGCTACTTCTTCAAAATATCCGAGTTGTGGATATATTACCAGGTACAAATGAGACTTACATTGCAGTAAGTCCTCTCTTGCCCTCGGTTCCGGAGCCTGGATGCTGTCAAGGCTGATTTCTCTTACTGATGTCAGAAAAAAAAAAGAGAGGTAAGCAGAAAATGCCCAACTGTGGCTGACCAGAAGGTTGCTAAACTCATTTTAGGATTGACTTGAACAATCCTTCATTTATATGCGCAAAACATTTATAGATGAATCGTTATTTCCGTACATGTTGTATTTTCCTCGTGCGCAATGTGAATGCTTTGCAATCATATTCAAGTCGGTTGCTGTGTCATTTCACTCACGTGCAGGGAAAGCAGGCTGGTGATGGTTGGCAGCGGGGGTGGGCGAGTCCAAGAACAGACCGGGGTTAACTGTCATGACAAAACAGGATTGCAGAGACGTCCCATTCAAGCGACCAAAGTGAATTTTGGCAAGCGACGGCATCTTACCTTCCACTGGTGTTTCAGACACCGTCGGCAGTCCCCCTGTAGAAGAGGAGCGTAACCTCGCATGATTTAAGAATGTGACAATGTTTGCATCAGAAAGAACGAAAGGAGAAGTTTGAGCTCACGTGCCTGCAAACGGCGCGGGCGCTGCGGGTGTGTTGCCACGACGGGACCGGAAAATGCTGCTGATCGATGACATGCGACGAGAAGCTGATCAAACAAAGGGGAAAACGGGATTGTGTTCACTCTTGGGTACTTTTCGGGTCAAATTTGACCTGTTTGGATATTTGCCAGTCATCAAAACACCATAAATTTTTTTCAGCCTGAAAATGAAAAAAGGTGATATATTCAAATCCGCTTATCCTCGCGGGCATGCTGTAGCCTATCCCAGCTGTCTTTGGGCAGTAGGCTGGGGACACCCTGAACCAGTTGCCAGCCCATTGCATGGCAGGCTGATTGAACGCTCTACATTGTCCCTAGGTGTGAGTGTGAGTGTGAATGGATGTTCGTCTCTGTGTGCCCTGCGATTGGCTGCCAACCAGTTCAAGGTGTCCCCCGCCTACTGCCCGGAATAGGCTCCAGCGCCCCCCGCAACCGTTGTGAGGATAAAGCGGCTCGGAAAATGGATGGATGGATGTTTCACAATTTCATAGAGATGCTCTTCTTGCCCCATGTCAAAATTGATCTGGAGTATCATGTGTGTGCAATATAAATGTCGATTATGTTTGGGTTACGGCGGCAACAAAAAATGATTTTTCTACCTCCAGTGGATGCTGGCACAGGAGCAAGAGTGGGAGTCGCAGGGACACTCTGACTCTGACTCTGACTCTGACTCTGACTGGACCTGCTCCACAGAGACGGGGATTCTCTCCTGCTTGGAGTTGGGCTGGGGGTCGGGCTCGGTCTGGGGTTGGTCTCCCGTGCTGGTGACAACGATGACAATGAACAAAAGGATTTTGATTTTTTTTTTTTTCTTACTAGATACCTTGAAATTCACATGTGAAGTGCTTCCCTTCAGTTGTGGGAAGTGACCACGTAAAAATATTTTGTTGATGTACATGTAGATTTTTTAAAAATATTTCGGTATCTGCTTTTGTTATGCTAGATCTTGGCTTTTCGGCTGACATGAAAGTCCACCTTGTTTCCCAAAAAGTTGATGACCACCCTGGCAGAACGGGTATACATACATACATACATGCTGATTTATATAGCGCTTTCACAACTGTCTAATTCTAGCTCCAAGCAAGGCCCTCACACCTTTGTCGGAGTTTGTTCAAATTTGTCCAAAATGGCTGCTTCAAACCAAAAGCGTTCCTGTTCAATTTCAAGCTTTGGTCCTTTCGTCTTTTGGGCATTTGGCATTTGTCCTGTCGTGACTGATGTGTCCACTAAAATCATCTTGATCAGTAAAACGGTTGACTGCTGCCTTTTTTTTTTTAATTCACACTTTACAGGAGGGACACCTGGGTAAGTTTGAGGGTCATGTTTAGGCCCACTAAAATTCTGTACTTGAACCTTCAATAGGTTGTTAACTGACTTCAACCACCTCTAAATATCACTTGGTCACAATCATGTTGTACAGCAGTCAAGAATCAATATTTGCCCACCTGTACTTGGCTCTCTTTCATCTCGCTGCCATCTGTCCCAAGGCCTGGGCGACCTCTGCGCGACCTCTGCGACAGGAAGGAGGCATGATCCACCGCAGAGGCTGACGGAGAAACGTTTGCGTTTTGGAATCAACAACGCTCACCTCGTGACGAGTCTCTGCTGCGCACATCTTGACCTCGAAAGCCTGCAATGGAGATGGTTGGAGATTTAAAGGCTACGAAGCACTTTTTACCCCTCGTACACAAAGCGGATGTTTTGCTGAATTCATTACCCATTCCTCGTCTGTCAGTACCTCGCGATGTAACCGAGAGACTTGATGGTGAGCCTGTAGCATCATTTCAGTATTATGATGTGAATTCTGATGAACATGGAGAGGAACAGACCAGTGGCCTACCTGTCGATCGGTTGTTTGGGTTTGAGTTGCGGGATCCCAGAGCAGAAAATACTGGAGATGGGAAAAAAAAAGTTGATTTTGGTCATTGTAATGTTGTTGTTACTGTTGTTCTCGTTCCAAATGAGTAACACAACTTACATTTGAAGAGGCCACCTCTCTGATTACGATTGGCTGCATAACAACAAAAAGCACCCAAAGAAATTACTTTGTAGTTCTCCTCTCCTATAACTGAACTTCAAATTTAAAAAATTATATTCTTACCAGCACCCAGCGTGAATAACGTTGTCTCATTGACTGTAAATAGACAAACACGGTGAAAAAGTGACAGACACTCTGGCTTCCTCTCATGTTCCAAAAACACCCGTGAAAAAAAATGGATGGATGCCAATGAAATCAACAACTAAAATGTTAATTTTGATTGACATTTTCGTTAAATAGTTCAAACTTTGAAGATCGTACATAGTGTGCGAAATAATTCCATGCATCCTCTCTCTCTCTCGAAAAATATACAATATACTTCATTCATTTAAATGTGTACTGATCGCAGACCTTTTTTGGTAATCTTGTCCAGTTCCAGGTTGCACAAGTCCTCCACTCGCTCCCGTAGGTCGAGGATGGCATCCCGCACAGGTTCAAAAGAAGCATCATGGTTGACCTGCACAGCCGGAAGGTCTCCCGACTCAAGCGGACCGCAGATGGTTTCATACATCTGAAAGGGATTGTGTGACTTTGAATTCCATTTGGCCTTCCAAATCAGAGAGCGCCACCTTGGGCCTAGAGGGAGTCGATCTCAAACCTGCAGGTAGTAGATATGGTCCTCGCTTTGAGCCAGGTCCTTCATCTGAGTCTCCCTCCTCTGTAGCTCCTTGATCTCTGCCTCCAGATTCTCAGTCACCTCCCGGGCCTGCTCCATCTTCTCCCGGCCGACCTCATCCAGCACCTCCTCCAACAGTTCCTGGAGTCTCTCCACCGAGTGCTGGAGATCCAACAGCACCTTCTCGGAGTCGCTGTGAACGCGGTCAGCTGAGCGCTGTGCATGGAGCATGAGTCAGTCTCAGTAGAGGCGTGCCGGACGTCCCAACGCAGTCACGTTGGGGGCAACTAGAGGGTCTCAAGGCTAGTGGTTCTCAAACTTTTAGACCAAGCGCCACAAAAATCAACAAAAATATTTAGCTCAAAATAAATGTATAGTTGAAGCATTCACACTGCGCATGAATAAAGGAAAACAAAACAAAACAAAAAAACAACCCGATACTCTAATAATGATTCAATTAAAATGTGACCGCGAACTAACTTTTGAAAAGTAGCGTACGTCATAAATACAGTTCTACGCTTTCGATTGTGGAGGTTACGGTTTAGACTACCCCGATATGAAATCCACAATATAGATATACGCCAATCAAATACCCGCTTGGCATGTTTTTATACTATTTCTGGCACTTGTCTTTTCAAAGGTCTTTATACATACCATACTTGAAAATGATACAAACACAATTTAAAACACATATTTTGAGACAGCAAGAGTAATGGATAAGAAAAAATATTTACATCCTTATGTGTTTACAGCAATTTGTTTTTCTTTACCCCTAAACTAAGAAACTTAAGAATCCGTCGATAATCATACTCAAAGATGTACATGAATCTACAGCCGTTGCTTTCCGTCGGCATAAAACGCAGGATGGAAGAGAATTGAAACATCCAATGATCTTTCTAAAATCTTCAGTCAAACTGAGGCCGGGTTTGAAATACTTCCTATTTTCTCCCTTTTTCCTTCAAGTTTATAGTGAATTAACAATAGGATGCCACCACCTAACGGCTGAAAGTGGAATTACACCCAAAATAAACGACAAAATTGAGTTCGAATTGGTCAAAATAAAATCTGATTAATAGCTGGAACATGAACCCAGAACCTGGCATGGAGGAGATGTTACTGTTGGAGAATTTACCTTCATTCCATCCATCATCTTCTTCATGTCCTTCAACTCCTGCTGTCTATCTTTGAGTCTCCTCTGATTTTCCGCCTGCATCTCGGAAAGCCCTTTCTGCCGTCACGCGAAGAGGACAACCAGAGACATGAGTCAGACGCCGCAAGAAAACACCAGAAGAGGAGTGTGAGAAGTGAACCGGAATGTCGTTTGGAATGTGTGCCACTAGGCTGGTGTCTTTGCAAAAGCGTGGGAGTGCTTAATCCAGTGGTTCTCAAAATAAAGTCCAGGAGCAATATCGCATACAAATTGAAATAATGACATTTGAAAAATTGGTTAGCGACGGTTATGGGGAACCGCACGCCGATAAAACAAAACGTACTAAACCAGTTGGTCCTCCCTACGCCAGCTCTGGCCGATTGAAGGCATTGCTATGTCTGTGACGTAGCATCAAACAAATCTGACATCCCTGGATGGGCAACAGGCGTTTACATTACAGGAAGAGATTCCCGTTTCTTTATTGATGACAATTTTATTTATTTATTTTTTTGGAATGAAAGGTGCAATGTCTATCAAGTTGTCTTCCTGCCATTCACTCGTGTTATTTTCTTCACTGTGAAACTTTGACTTTGACATCATAATATCTTGATTTTATTCTGGTAAGATTTCCGCTTATTTTCCTGACAAATGACCACAATTTCCGGACTACAGAGTGCACTTGATTATAAGATGCACCCACTACATTTTTAAAGGAAAAAACATTTTGGACACACACAAGCCGCACTTGTCAATAAGCCGCAGGTGCCCACATTGTAACATGATATATTTACAAAGAAAGACGCTACACGGAAAGCGTTTTCAAAGTTTTAAGAACATACTTTATCTTTTCTTTCCAAAAATCGTGGCTGTAATGTGGCAGCACTATGGCAGTAAAACAGCACTAACAGGGCTGGTTTAAAAAAAAAAAAAAAAAAAATTAAACAGACACCGTTCCCTGTCAAGTTTTTTTCTCTATGAAAAAAATCCTCGCTTGCCATAATATTCGGTCATGAGACTTTCATCTTCACTTTCGTGCCAACTTTCACGACAATGTCTTTTGGAAGTTTTGTTTTTCTTTTTGCCGGAGGAATCCTTGGTGGATGTAGTGCAGCCCAAAGAACAGGTCAAATGCGCCCTCTCGTGGCCGGTTGTTTTCAGTGTGACAGATGAGATAGCGTCTTCCTCGACATGTATAACTTGTCTCAATCTTACCTATTATGCTTGAGCGCTCCCTGGCGGCCATTAGAAAAATCGTTATATAGCCCGCTTCATTAAATATGCCCCAGAGTTGAGAGCTTGTGACAAAAGCCCGGCTTATACTCGGGAAATTACGGTCGTTGACCTTGCGTCTTTATTGTCGTAACATAACTTTTTTCCACTTGGCGATCTGACGATTGTGAAGAAACAATTATAACCACGAAACGTCATTCACGTTTTCAACGAATGCGGGCCTCACCTCTTTGTCCGTGCGTTCGGCCTTGGTGGACACGCTCTCGTGACCTTTGTGCTGGTTGCTTGTGCACAGCCAACAGATGAAGACCTTACACTGGCGACAGAAGAACTCCTGCAGGTACTTGTGTTGGGTGCAGATCTTGTCGGCCAAGTTGGCCGTCGGCACGATCAACTCGTGCTCTTTTAGGGCCTTGGTGGTCTGGTGAGGTTTCAGGTGGTTCTCGCAGTACGAACTCATACACACCAGGCAAGTCTTGACCGCCGCCTTCTGCTCTCCTTGGCACAAGTCGCACTGCACAGCCGAAGAGGGGAGCCTCTTTTGGGATTTCAATTTGATGCTCCTCGAGACCACCGATCTGGGGATTCCTCTGCGGAGCTGGTCCACCGCTTCGGCCAGCATGGTGTTTCTGGAAAGCGAGGGCCGAGGGCAGAAAGTCTGACGGCACTGGGGGCAACTGTAGACACCATTGGGATCATCTTTGCTCCAGTAGTCCTTAATACAGGCCATGCAGTAGCTGTGCCCGCACGGGATGGTGACCGGATCGTTTGGGAGATCCAGACACACGGGGCAGTTGAACTGCTCCTCTGTCCACAGTTTATCGCTCATGGTCCCGCAGGCAAATAGAAAGGCGGAAAAGCGCGGCGGTGGTGGACACGAGTGGAAATCGGGGTTGCTCGCGGTGACAGGAGGAAGTATCGAGTCAGTTAGAAAGGCGTGAGCAGGGAGGGGCCTGAGCCACCGGGCAGGTTGAGCGGGTACAAGCGGGTGTCGGTGGAAAAAAAAAAAAAAATGCCGCACAAAGGAAGAAGTCAATCTTTTTAACTGTGTCGGTGACCCCGAGAGACATATTTGTGAAACTGCTTGGCTAAGCCATGAAAGCCAACATTTGGAAATCACAGTTGATCTTAAACATGAGTGAAATGGGAATTTCAGATTTAGATCCCTGGAAAGTGAATTCACAGATTTGCTTCTAAATGTTGTGGTACATGTTTGACTCTAAATGCTGGAAACATTAAAAGACTGAGAACTATGTAGAACTTAATGATAGAGATAAAGCGTGAAAACGTTTTTCACCTGTTCAATTTTCCAGATTTCTCAGGTGCCCAGCACAAATCACACCTTCCCGCTATTAAAAAAAAAATAGTGAGCCGCTTCAATCCAATCAACAGTCATCCAGACCAATTGTCATGTTAAGTTAGCTCACTAGCTATGCCAAAGGCATGAAAATGCATCTTTCTGACGGATAGTCCGCTGGTGTGGCTGCTTTAGAGCGCGCCGTTGTGTGGGGCTTGGTTTCAGCTCATCCAGGGGTCAACCACAGAAGAAGAGGAAAAGCAGGATTTGATTTTTTTTCACTACTTTGAGTCCTCATTTTTAAAATTTGATCATTTTTTTTATTCAGTCGCAATCGTCGTATGAGGTAGATACACTGATATATAACTGTACTCAATTTACTATTTTAATTCAATTGGATTTTTTTTTCATCTGTTCGAGTGGAACACTTTTTTTTTCCTTTGTTTTTTGAAGAACCGGCGATTGAGGGTCTGGCAGACCGGTGAAATTTACTGACGTGCTAAAATAGCGGAGATCGACTGTGATGACCGAAGCGTGATTAAAATAAAAATTATGGACTGACATTTACATTTTCCTCAGGTTGAAACAATGACGGACTCTCGATGATGGATGGGGTGCTCAGGCTTCGAGCGAATGCCGGGACGGGACAGGCAAAATTCACTGACACGCCTCTGATATTTGTATATCGATATCAATATCTGTATCTCGAGAGATATTGTACTGGCATTTTTGTTTGTGCCCGATTCAATAAAGTTTGGGAAACACTGTAATAATGTTAACTCCGATTTTTACACGTTAAGAAAATTAACTAAAACCTGTTTCAGTGACATAAGAGCTTGGCAACACCCCAAAATGCACTGCATAGATTGTGAACAAACAGGTGGTAAATTAACGATTTTAACCACTCGCGATCAAATGTAATCCACAGTAAATCTGTCCATGATGCGTTTGTCGATAAGAGCAAAGCAGGAAGTACTCAAGGGGAATCCTCTTGCACTTCACGGGTCGCTTCTGTCCGGCGGATCGTCTTGTGTCTACAACGTTTTGTTTCCAAGTGTACGTTTTATTGCTCGAACAGATGTCAGATAACGCAGCGAGGCGTCCCAAGGTCGGGGTGGGTGTTCTGGTCACAGACTCGGCTCATCCGGGCTGTGTTCTCCTCGGGAAAAGGAAAAGTGAATTGGGAAATGGGAAGTACCAACTTCCGGGCGGCCATCTCGAGTTTGGGTACGTACTAGGAAGTGGGAACATTTCGCCTTGTACCGCTTTCATCAATGATAATTCCATTCATTCGCAATCCATGGCACTTTTCCTCACGAGGGTCGGTCGCGGGCTGGCTGGACCTTATCCAGGTTCTCTTAGAGCAGTAGTTGGGGGTGCACCCTGAACTGGATGACAACCAACTCAATCGACGTACAAATATCTTGGACTGTCAATCGGCTCTCGCGGCTGAAGGGCAGACCTCTTGCGTTGCATCTTTGACTGACAACTGATTTTCGTTTGTTATACCTTTTTAAATGTTATGTAATGTTAGTGTGACCATATTTTGATTTCCAAAAAAGTGGACACTTACATTTGATTGATATTGTGAAATTTCACATGTACCTAAAGAAATTACATTATTATCTAACGAAGAAACTTTTTTTTTTTTCATGTGGGGGGGGGGGGGGGATGAATTTATTCTT
>CAAKHF010013240.1:0-13301 GCA_901007745.1 Hippocampus kuda
CAACCCGACCACGCTCAACCGAGGCACACCACAAAGCTCAAGACTATCCCCTCCTGGTCAGCATTTACAGGCAGCCCTCGGACGGACGATGTCATTGGTGCGCCGCTTGGTTCATTTGTGGAACTGCTCCTTGTTCTCATCCCATTCAGCTCCACTTGAGCCCTGCAACCCAAAAAAAAAAAAAAAAAAAACCACACATTTTTGCAGGTGCCTCTTGTTAATTCAATTTCAATGTGTTTTTTGCCTCTGCACACGCTTCCAACTCATCGGGCTCCTCTTCCACCCTCCAAACCATAAAGACTGCTTTGGTCCAGTTCTCATCTTCATGCTGCTCTCGTTCACTGGCGCATTCTTTCCCAAACAGCAACTTCACACTGCAAAAAATTTAAATGAAAAACACTTGGGTTCTGCATTTTTCACAACTCAAACCGTTGGTTTTCTTACTCTGACCTCATGGATCTTGTTGCCTCTCGCAGCTCTCAAGTGGACGACTAAAGACGTACTTTGGGCTATATTTGGAGCAGAAAGGGCTGAAAATGTGTGAAACGATTACACAATCACGTTTATAGAACAGTAGAGGACATTGGTGAATAACCTGCAAAAAGGAGGCGGGGGGTTAGACATGGAATAGGACTTCCTCATATTGGAGGACAAAAAAAAAAAAAAACTTTATTGACCATGACAATAACCTTCATAAAACTACCACCTGACAGAAAATACCATGTTCAAACATTTGGTCGAACAAACAAACCAAAACCCTTCATAGTTCAATTCCCAAGCAGAAAGACATCGGTTTTGAATTTGCAACCATTTAAAACAAAAATAAACACCAAAAAAAAAAAAAAAGGAAAAGAGCTGGCCAGCTTTAAAATAAACCCCCAAAAAGTTGAAAACGTGGCAAAAGAAACAGAGCACAATGTACTGCATTAAGGTAAAGACGAACGGATCGTGACGCCTTGCGCTCAAACCTCCAACGCTGCAAATCGGGCAAGAAGCAAAAGGACATTGTGAGAAAGGACGACAAGCGACAAACATTTGCTCGTGTGCTCACTCACCGAATAAAAGCCCGCGCGGCCGGTCGCCATCTTGCCGCTGCAACAAGCAAAAGGACATTGTGAGAAAGGACGACAAGCGACAAACATTTGCTCGTGTGCTCACTCACCGAATAAAAGCCCGCGCGGCCGGTCGCCATCTTGCAAATCGGGCAAGAAGCAAAAGGACATTGTGAGAAAGGACGACAAGCGACAAACATTTGCTCGTGTGCTCACTCACCGAATAAAAGCCCGCGCGGCCGGTCGCCATCTTGCCGCAGCTGTGCACCGCGCGCCATTAATTCCCCCCTGCACACCTGACTCCAATTCATTTACCAGCCTGACGTCACGTCGGCCAATCAGAGCCAACCTTCTTCTTCTGCTGCTTGTTCAATGGTGTTTTGCGCACTAGCGCTACTCGTTGACTCGCCAGGGTGACTGCTTTGACTTACACCGGAAATTGCTCGACTTTCGGCCCCAAAAGTGATTAACATGGCGTCAAATACCACTTCTTTCTCACCTTCGACAGCCTCGGCTCGTCCACACGCTGCTACTGTTCCGCACGCTTGTCCACAAGATCGCGGAAAACTGCAACAAGCCTTTTCATCGTTCGGTCAACTTTGTTTCAGAGGTGGTGATTGGTGGGGCGGGTGGGCGTATTGATTGGCATATATTCTCGAAGACAGTGAATCCTATGAGGGAGAAAAGTTATTGGGGTCTTGTAGAAAGTCGTCCCATGTTTCCTGCCCAATATTAAATGAAGTTTGATTTCACCGTGATTGTTTGAGAGTTGCAGGTTCTTCAGCCTCCGGACCCCGTTTCGACCAGCAGAGACCAAAACCACCCAGACGAGACTTGCGTCTCAACTATTCCAACAGAGTTGCCCTTTTCAACAAAGCATCTTGAAACAGTGAACAAAGTTGGCTTCCATGTTTGGAAGTGTGTGCTTATGGATGTTTTATTTGTGACTGAAGCAGACAAGAAACTTGTTTGTTTTATTCAAGCACTTTATTCACGATCGCCAATAAAGCAAAGTCACAAACGACACAATCTCTGTGATGCTTGTCTTCAATTTCAAACCAAGTCGGCTTTGCAAACTCTTTCTCCTGATCTCAGAATGGCATTATGAACGGAGCGGTAGTAAATACTGGAGGGGCTGAGGGGGTCATGGGTGACGTTTGAGTGCCGTCACGTCTTCCAGGGGCGGGCGAAGTTAGAACCAGAAGCGACCACTCCACGAGAGATGCCAGGTTAATGGAACACTCGTTGGGGTAGGCTCAAAAAATGTAACATTTTTTAATTGAACATCAATATACATTGTGGGCCACAAACCCACCTTGGTGTAAATCAGAATCACGCGCTTCGGAATTCAAATGTGCAATGTTTGAAGATTTGCAAGAGAGCAAGTAACAGCACACCTGCACCGGGAGGTCCAATTCCGCTTCAGAAGTGGTGGCCCCAGCCCGAGTCGTCGTGCGCAGGCGCTTCCTCGCTGTCCAACGGAAAACGGTCAAAGTTGCTGGTGTCAGTCGGAGACGAGACCTGAACTCAAACAAGTCCAGTCACTTTCCCCACAGCGCAATCGTCACATCGTCTGAAGAACCAACACAGCCCTGCTCCCAACCTTCAAAGTCATGTGATTGAACCTCACCTCCGGCACGATGGGCGGGGTCAGCGTTCCTTTCTCCAGGCCTTCCCAATCGAAGCTCTCAAACCACCTGTAGATCCATTGCGGATGAGCGCGTGCGTGCTTGAGAAGAGCAACAACAAAGCGTTGCGGGTTGTCCTCACCGGTGTTTTTGGATGTCTTCGCCATTCTTGGGCGCGCCCAGTCGCTCCGTCGGCTCGTCCCTGTGGGCGGAGACTATTGTTTTGGCTTCGGGCGTGACGTGACGTGAGGACGACGCGCGCCCTCGCCCACCTGCACAACTTCCTGATGAGATCGGCGGCGGTCAGGCTCACTTTCCCGGGGAACTCCAGCGTGTCCACCCCCCGGAGCACCGCCGCGTACGTCTGCACCGCGTCCGCTCCGCAGAACGGAGGACTGGATGCCGCGAGGACGGCGGACGCAATGTAACGAAAAGGTGAAAGAGGTGCAGGAGATGAAGAGAAGAACAAGAAAAAGTTCTAACCTGCCGGTCAGAAGTTCAAACGTGAAGACGCCAAGGGCCCAAAGGTCAGCGGAGGCGCAGTGACCTTTGTTGAGGATGACCTCGGGGGCCATGTACTCGGGAGTGCCGCAGAAGGTCCAGGTCTTGTCCATCTCGTCCGCCTTTGCCTTCCTCCTCTTTCCGACGCCGACCTTCTTGGCGAAACCAAAGTCCACCTGCATGGGCGCCATTGTCGGTCAGACGCGTAACCCGACCTGATGATGATGTCACACGCATGCGCGCACACCAGCTTGGCGTAACCGCGAGCGTCCAGGAGGACGTTTTCGGGCTTGACGTCCCTGTAGATGATCCCCCGGGCGTGAAGGTAGGACAAGGCCTGCAGCACGCATGCCACGTAGAAGCGACCAATGGCGTCCTCGAAACAACCCCTGACGCAACAACAACAACAACATTCCTAGGGAGGAAGGGCAAGACACAGAGGAGTCGGCCGTAGACAAGAGATGGGAGAAGATCCGTCCTCACCTGTTCCTGAGGAGCGTCCACAGCTCGCCGCCAAGACACGCCTCCATCAGCATGTACACGTGTTTGCAGTCCTTAAAGGTACGGTACAACCTGCACACGCGGGCAGGACTTGCTTCAATTTGGCAAGGAGGGCCCCTTTTATTTTGTAGGAGCTCCTCCTGCGTTACCTGACCACAAAGCGGCAGCGCGTCTGGCTCATGATGACCTTCTCCGAGCGCACCTGGTCCTTCTGCCCCGCAGAAGTCAGATGACGTTTCTTCACGACTTTCATGGCGAACGTCCTCGTCCGCTCGCTCTTCAGCTGCACCTGTAGGCCACGCCCACAAAGAAACATCCGCACACAGACACAAATTTTCCGCCTTGGCGTCGTCCGATTGGTCGTACCAGCTGAACGCGTCCAAATCCTCCGACTCCGAGCGTCTGGACGACATGAAAGTCGCTGAGCTGCAGGCGGGACGAGGGCACACTTTGGTCCTCCTCGGAACTGACAAAGACAGCAAGAGTCAAGGAGGTTTTGGCGGGCCGCAGGATGTCACGGGGTGCATTCCCGCGCTACCTGTAGCATTTGACCACGCGGAAAAACGGGAAGGTCCCGGAAGTCCTCACAGAGAAGGAGACGGCGGGACGTCTACCCCGCAACTCAAACAAATCACGCATCATTTCGTCCGGTCCAACTTCCTGTTAAATGACCCAAACTTCCTGTCTCATGCCCTAAATGCTCTGCCCACAGAGGCAATCCTCTTGTCCAAGCGCTCAACTTCCTTTCACTCGGTCCGCTTCACCCCGAGGACACCGGAGATGTCCCGTCAGCCGCAGTGTCGCCCCGCACGACCGACTCGGGAATAAATTTAGCTCGCAAACATTCCCAAGAGGTTCCTGAGCTAAAAGAAGACCACACAGGGCGGGCACATAACCCCCGCACCCCCTCGCTCCCCCCACTGTGTGTGAGCTCTGTTGTTGTTTTTCATTCACACGATTGAAGAGAACATTCAAAATACGAGAAAGAATATTATTTGGACGTTTGCATTGAAGTCTGACCACAACGTTAGGTACACGCGGGCCTTTTCGGCTTGGGCGGCACGTTTCTCCAGTAACTCTGTCGGATGAACAATTCTCAAAGGTTTTGTGAGGCTGGTGGAATGATCGCAAATTTTGACATTCCTGTCGTAGACGCCGCATTTGATATCAATACTTTGGCTGGAGGATCGACACTCCGGATCGAAATATCGATGTTTTGGTATCGATCCAGCCATCCTCAGCATGGAGCGAATTTCAGCCTCTCGGAAAGTTCATGTGTGTGTGTGTGTGTGTGTGTGTGTGTGAGCACACAGATAGCAGCAGGTTAAACATTAATGAAGCCTTGTAAAGCTAACACCAAGAAAGTGAACCTTTGGAGTTTGATATGATGCGATCACACACAGACACACACACAGAATGACACGCTCACACACACACACACACACACACACACACACACACACACACACACACACACACACAGTGGTCAGAATGACACAGGTCTGAACGGAGGGAGGTGATCTCTGAAATTGCTCAGGTAGGTTTTTGTGTGTGTGGGGTTATTTTTTCTCTCCGCAAATAGAAAATAAGCGATAGTCACAAACGCCAACTTTGAAAATGTCTACATTAGCTTACGCTGAAATTGATGGATTGGATTGAAACGCATCATTTAGTCGGGTGAAGGCAAACAGAGGCGGCGGAACAAGTGTGTGCAGCGGCAAAGTGCTACCATGCTAAGTCTGCTTTTTCATGTGGCCAATTCAAATGTCATCTGGGCTCCGACCGTCATCACAATGATTCAAAAGACAAAAATAAATAAATAATCGTTTTACTTACACTTTTTACAGCTCAGCAAAACATTTAAAATACAAAACAAAAAAAAGATCCACCAAGTCCTCTGGTCCCTTGAAATGCGCAACAGAAATCAAAATTGCTATTATGATTATCATTCCTAAAATTGATGAGAAATAATCAAAACGTTGTAATAGCTGACTTTGTCGTAATTTCAAACAAACTCCAAAACAAGCGAGAGAGAACAAGTGACGTGACGCCTCCGCGACAAATGCAACTGATTGGTCATCACAAGGTGACGTGACCTCTTCTCTCTCATGACCCTTGACACAACACACGTCACCTGTATACACACACACACGCACACACACACACGCCGATGTAAACATACAAAAACAATACATGCATAAACAAAACAAAGCGCACGCACGCAAGCTAGCTAACCTCATTTTGCCCCTCTTACTCCTGGTCTTCGTCCTGCAGTGAGCTTTGCTAATTTCCTTGATTTGTCAAGCTGTCAATCAAACCCAATGGAAACCAATCAGAAGGCAGGAGGCGAGGGACTCGTGGGAGCACAGAAGGAGGCGGGGCTAAGGGCACTGGTGCAGAGGACGGGGTACCGGCTCCAGCAGGTAAAGTGGGTGTGTCCATGGCGAGCGGGGGGCTCGAACCCACGAACATGCTAACGCGCGCCAACGTGTGGCAGGAGAATGGCCAGCGGCGATATGGCGGCCCCCCGCCGGGATGGGACGGGCCGCCGCCAGAAAGAGGAAGCGAAATCTTTGTGGGGAAACTCCCGCGAGATCTCTTTGAGGATGAGCTCGTGCCACTCTGCGAGAAGGTGACAGCGGCGCCATCTTACGTGGGGCACAGCATAGCAAGGCGCGGGTGTGCCCGTACGCAGCGCCAACGCGCTCTCTGTCCAGCTAACAATGGTTTCTGATGTTTTCACGTGAGTTCGGTCGGATCTTCGAAGTGAGGATGATGATGGACTTCAACGGCAACAACCGCGGCTACGCTTTCGTCACCTTCGCCAACAAACAGGAAGCCCGAGCGGCCACCAAGCAGCTCAACAACTACGAGATCAGGTGAGCCGGCCCGCCGATGCTCGAGGCGTCCGTCGGTCGGGCATCTCACCGGGCTCGCCGGCGTGCCAGGAGCGGTCGCCTGCTGGGCGTGTGCCCCAGTGTGGACAACTGCCGACTGTTCGTGGGCGGCATCCCCAAGAGCAAAATGCGGGAGGAGATCCTGGCCGAGATGCGCAAGGTGACAGAAGGAGCGGTGGACGTCATCGTCTATCCCAGCGCGGCGGACAAATCCAAAAACCGGGGTTTCGCCTTTGTGGAGTACGACAGCCACCGTGCGGCGGCCATGGCGCGACGCAAGCTGTTGCCAGGTAACGCGCCGCTGCCGCCTCCCGCTCGGTTGCCACTGCCGTCACATCCCTCCCCCTCAGGCCGCATCCAGCTGTGGGGTCACGCCATCGCGGTGGACTGGGCCGAGCCCGAGGTGGAAGTGGACGAGGACACCATGGCCTCCGTCAAGATTCTCTACGTCAGGAATCTCATGCTGCACACCAGCGAGGAGAACATTCTCAAGGAGTTCAACGCCATCAAAGCAGGTGGTCGCCGGGGTCGCCTCGCCGGCGTCGCCTCGCCGACGTCGCCTCGTCGGGCAGGCCCTGACAGGCGCTTTTCCTGCAGGTGCGGTGGAGCGAGTGAAGAAGATCCGAGACTACGCCTTCGTCCACTTCACGCACCGCGATGACGCCGTCAACGCCATGAAGGCCCTCAACGGGAAGGTCACGCGCGCACGCAGACAACACACATGCGCACCCACGCGACTCACTCAGGCATACACGTGCGCAGGTGTTGGACGGGTCGGCGATGGAGGTGACGCTGGCCAAGCCGGTGGACAAGGACAGCTACGTGCGCTACACGCGAGGGACGGGAGGTCGAGGAGGGCGAGGAAGTTCGCTGCTGCAGGATGACTACGCCGCCCTCACCCTCGGACAGGTGACAAATGCAAATGGAAAGGGCGATCGGACACATCCACCTCACATTTAGAAAGCTTGGGGGGGGGGGGGTCCCAGTCTGGCCTCCTTTTAGGGGCTTGACTTTGGGCTAGTTGACCTTTAGGGTGTTTGACTTAAGGGCTATTGGACTTTTGGGCTTTGACTTTTCATACATTTTGACTTGACTATGTAGGCACTTGACTTTTGGGGTACACTTTTGCCTGTTTTCACATCCACTGCGTTAAGTTCCAAGTTCCCCCCCCCCCTCAGGTGTATGACCCCACAGTGGCCTATCTTGGTGCGCCGGTGTTTTACGCCCCGCACGCCTACGCTGCCGCCGCCGCCGCCCCAGCCCACTTCCGCTTCCCGCCCGCCAAAGGCCACGTGGCAGGTCGCGGTGTGATCAGGACGCCCTCTGTTCGAGGTCAGAGGTCGCCTTTACACTTTACTTTTACATTGTCAATCAAAGAACAAACTACTGGACGTGGGACACATGCCCGTTGCGACGTGAGGCGACTCGATGCTAGGCTAACTAGCGACGACTCCCATGATCTGTGTTATGTTAACGTGCTAAGCGACCAAACGTGCTGGCGACAACCAAATTTGGGGTCTGTGCTATGTGAATGTGTTGTTTTTTTACACTAACTAATGTGCCGTATTATCAAATGAGGCCCTAATATTTTTTTATTTATTTTTAAATGGCATGTCCATTTTTGATTGGCCGTTACATCTGTGACGTTCAAATAGCACGTCGTACGCAAAGAGCTGGCGGATCAGGAAAGATTCCGGCTGGGCTAACGTTGCGACGTCCAGTAGAAGTTTACAATCAACGGGAATGCTGGGAAGGCTGTCTGTCCGTCTGTCTGTCCATGTGTGTGTGTGTCTGTGTGTGTGTGTGTGTGTGTGATTGCGGCTGATTGGAACTGATGCGATTGGTTTCTCCTGTAGAAGTTTACATGAGTATGCCTGTAGGGGCTGCGGGGGTGCGCGGGCTGGGCGGGCGGGGTTACCTTACGTACGCGGCGGGGGGCGTCGGCATCAGCGCGTGCCGTCCAGGCGCCGCCCCCAAGCGGTCCGATGACAAGCTGTACGACCTCCTGCCCGGCATGGAGTTGACGCCCATGACGCCGGCCGCCGTCAGCCTCAAGGCCGCCGCCCTCAAGCCGGCGCCGCAGGTAACGCGAGCCGCACGCCACCCTTGTACAGTTCCTGCGTCTCACACACACACACACACACACACACACACACACACACACACACACACACACACACACACACACACACTCACCCCAAGTGTGCATGTGTGCAGGTTCTGGAGGAGTTGTGCGAGAAGAACAGCTGGGGGGCGCCGGTGTACCAACTGCACTCGGCCATCGGACCCGACCAGCGCCAGCTCTTCCTCTACAAAGTCACCATCCCCGCCCTGGCCACGCAGAACCCCAACGTGTAAGCACCATCTCGCCTTTGGCGAAAAATATTTCTCCGAGATTTCCCGAACGGGATCACATTGTCTCGTCCGCCCCGCAAGGCTCCCGTTCACCCCGAGCAAGCTGAGCGCCGCCGTGGACGAAGCCAAGGTGCACGCAGCCGAGCACACGCTGCACACCCTGGGGGTCCCCACGGAGGGCGCTAGCCCCGCCCCAGATGCTACCCTTGCGGCGGTGGCCTTCCCAGGTATGTGAAGGTCCGTAGCCCGCGCCACGCGCACGCACCGGGTTCGAGCCCGCGACAAGAAGTGAAGGTGCGCTTCGTGTCTTCCAGGTTACGCTTTGGCTGGCCCGGCGCCAGGGGGCGTGGCGTCCCCACTGAAGCAGGACGGGGTGGCAGGGGTGGCCGCGTACACCGCCTACGAGGCCTACCCCGCCTTCACCGTGGCCACGCGACACGGCGACACATACGGCATTTTCTAACCACCGCTTTGATTGTGAAGGCACGGGATCAGGAAGTGCTTTGGTTTCTTTCTTCTGCAAACTTTCCGTTTTGGAAGCCACTTTGGTCTTTTTTTTTTTTTACGTCTCCTTTCTGTCTATAATCCACATTCCCGGGACGTTTACGACATTTTTTTCTTTCTTTTGTGAAGAAGCTGATTGGATCGGGGCTCATCTTCACCCTAACAGTATTAAAGCTTTATTTTGATAGGACAGCACACATGCGACTTCCTGTCTTCTATCCTGACACGAGCATCTCAAAGAGTCACGTCCTTCCTCAGCATCTTGACAGCTCGTAGCTCAGGAGTGACACCTGACATGCGATCGATCACAGGCAGGTGACCCTAACTATTGACAGGAAATACATGATAGCTGATTAGTGACAGGTGACTGGTGAAGGTAGACAGGTTAGTGGTGACAGGTGAGGACAGGTGGCAACCGACTATGATGGGCGCTAACTAGGGACATGCGTTAGGTGACAGCCATTAAGTGACTGGGGTCAGGTGACTCGTAATTATTGTTTGGCACTGGTGGCAGGTGACTGGTGAGATTGTGGATGGGCGTTGAAATCAAGACTGGGGCGACCTTTCGGATGTTTGACGTTCCCATTTATTGCTCTTGATGGCAAAGATGGTTGAGAGCCAACGGGCTAATGTCCCGTTTCAAAATGGCTGACGTGGGGGAGGCTCACGAGGCCTTGGCAAGTCCCAGCTGCTCCTCCATCTCCCGGCGCAGTTCGTGCTTCTGGACCTGGAACAGGGAAGCAGCCGCTCGCTCAGGGGCCGACAGCAGCAGCCCAATTCCTTGTGTCCTACTTTGCTTTTCGAGCTCCCCTTTCCTCACACGGGTTTGCTCGTGTCCTTCCGAAGATCGGTCGCGGTTGTCACGGAGGGGTCAGTCTTACCTTTCCGGTGACGGTGAGCGGAAATCTGCTGACAAACACGACGTAGCGAGGAATCTTGAAGTGAGAAATCTGGACACAGACAAAGACGCACGACATCACAACAAGGACTGGACGCCCGATACGCCAGCTACCTAACGCGCTCTGTGCTATGCTAACGCACGCTAGACAAGCTAGTGATACAAGTTTTGGTTCGGCCAATCTTTTTGCTTTCACTTGAGTCATATTATCTTTCTCCTCTGCGTAGAACAACTACTATGAGCGCCATACTGACAAGCTGAGAGAGGAGTTGAGACGTGATTTTGAAGCCCACTTGGTTTGTGGGCACGGAAGGCCCTGCTGCAGTATGATTGGACGCTACTACTGCGGTATTCCGAATATAGAGCGTCAATCCATTTTATGAATGCAGTGTGACGCTACATGGCAGTGAAACTGACCTTCCCTCTGCAGAAAGTCTTGACGTCGTCCTCGGTCAGCTCCTCCTCGTCCTTCACTGTAATGCACGCGCAAATCTCCTCGCCCATGCGGGCGTCTGTCACGCCCACCACCTGTCGCGCAGTGGGAGCATTTCAATGTTTTGTGTGTAAGAAGATTTCAGGAGAGAGTGTGAAAGCATTTCAGTTGTGTTGGTCGAGAATGTTTAGTTGGTGCGCGAGAGCCTTTCAGTCGTCTGAGGTCGACAGCATGAGAGTGGTTGCCGGGGCGACGCGTGCTTGACTTCACCTGCACTTCTTTGATTTTGGGGTGCGTGTGGAGGAACTGCTCGATCTCGGCAGGGTAAATGTTTTCGCCTCCTCGGATGATGAGGTCCTTGATGCGACCTTCGATGCGACAGTAGCCGAACTCGTCCAAGCTGCCGATGTCTCTGAGCGCACAAACGCACATGATGAGCACACGGCGCGGCACTCGGCGCGCTGGCACACTCGCGTGAGAAGCCGTCATAACCCTCACTAGAACGCTCGCACGGCACTAAAACCTTCTCACACGTACGACTGAACTTTTCAAGCATTTCGCTGTTTTGAGAGAGCGTGAAGGTCCAGTTGGATGAGTCCAGACTAAGTGTTGCATGAGTGCAACACTCTCACAATCACAACTGAAACGCTGTCACGCATATGCTACACAAATGAAAGCGCTCCCTGATACACACTCGTGACACACACACCGACGCTCATTACTGAAATGCTCTCACACCCGCGACAGATCCACACGCTATTGAAACGCTCTCACACATACCCTGCGAAAAACGCTGTCCAAAAAACGCTGTCCAAACTCTTGAGCTTTACCGTTTTGTGTGAGAGAGCTACGGGTGAGCTAAATGTGAGGCCGACTCACCCGGTCTTGTACCAGCCATCATCCCCGATGCACTCGTGGGTCTTTTCCGGGTCGTTCCAGTAGCCCAACATGACGCAGTAGCCTCGGATGAGGATCTCGCCGGAGGAACCCAACGGAACCTGCTGCCCGCTCGACGGGTGCACAATTTTGGCCTGCGGACATGCACGCCACCTCGAGCTTCACTCACACCTTTCCAGTCACGTTTGCTTAACCCGCCGCTTCCACATTTCGCCTGATTGACAGCTACCAGTCAGTGACGGGTGACGAGTAACGTGTGATAGGTGACGGGTGATGCATGGTCTGTAACAGGCGGCCGTGTTAGCTGAGGGGTGTGAGGTGTCAGCTAACTAGCGACAGTGGACTCGGACGGGTGAGTCCTCGAGCAGATCGGGTGAAGAAGGTTGGGGGGCGCTGGGGGCACCTCCGTGTGGTCCATGATGTATCCAACCGTCTGTGACTTCCTCTCCATGTTGTCCAACGGCGAGCCGCAAAAGGTGACGGGACTGTTCTCCGTGGTGCCGTATCCGATCTGTCAATCACAGGTCACGTGTTAGCGCGTGACTAATTCGCCGCACGGACCCTTTTGCAAAGCTTTCAGCGGACACATCAGAGAGGCGGCGGCGTTCCCGACGACGTGGGAGAAGTGTCGAGTGAGCGGCACATTCCTGACGCAAGCGTCCCGTTTCCCGAAGGAATGCTCGGAACACGCGCAGGCCAGTAAAGCTCAAAAGCTTAGCCGGCAGCACACAAACTTCCTCCTCATGCGGATGGAAGACTATTTTTTTTTTTTCCTCTTTCCCTGGCGGCAGCCGCTCAATGGGGGCGAGTGTTCTGCCGAGCGGGTCGCCACCCCCCCCCCCCGGGAGAGGGGTCGCCGCCCACCCGCCTTTTGACGGCGCCCGAGCGTCAGGCTGCTCAGTGCGCGCGAGGCGAGGACGACATGCGGCGCGTGAGCTGCCTGCTGCTGCTGCTGGCGAGCGTACGGATGGCCGGGGGAGCGCCCGGCCAGTGTCCGAGCCCCTGCCACTGCCACGGCGACCTGCAGCACGTCATCTGCGACGGCGTGGGCCTCAAGAAGATCCCGCAGGTGTCGGCGTCCACGCGGCTGCTCAACCTGCAGAGGAACCCGCTGGGCGGCGTTCCGGCCGCCGCCTTCGCCGACAGCGGCGGCCTCGTGTCGCTGCACATGCAGCACTGCCAGCTGCGCCACGTCGCCGCCAACGCCTTCAAGGGCCTGAGCCAGCTGGTGTACCTGTACCTGTCGCACAACCACATCACCAGCATCCAGCCCGACGCCTTCCGAGACCTGAGCCGGCTCACCTACCTCCACCTGGACCACAACCGCATCAGCGAGCTGGCCAAAGGCATCTTCTCGCCTCTGGTCAACCTGTTTGTGCTGCGGCTGGATGACAACAAGCTGCGCCAGCTCCGTCCCGGCACCTTCGCCGGCGCCAAGGACTTGCGCTGGTTGCACTTGAGCGGCAACCAAATGAGCACGCTCCACGCCGGATCCTTGGAGGACGTGGAGAACCTGGCCGTGCTGCACCTGGACCGTAACAAGCTGGCCGTCTACCCCGCCGCCGCCATGAGCAAGCTGCGCGTGGTGGAGGAGCTAGCGCTGGGCGAGAACCCCATGAAGAGCATCCCCGAACG